>PVJS01036600.1:0-20368 GCA_004027185.1 Glis glis | reverse complement strand
CTGCACTAGAGTCAACTCCAGATGGATCAAAGACCTAGAAATCAGACCAGAGACCTTGCAGCTACTCGAAGAGGGCATAGGCCCAACACTTCAACACATAGGCACAGGTAAAGACTTCCTCAACAAGACCCCAAAGGCACAGGAAACTAAAATGAGGATAAATACGTGGGATTGCATTAAACTAAAGAGCTTTTGTGCAGCAAAGGAAACAATCAAGAACCTCAACAGAGAGCCAACAGAATGGAGAAGATTTTTGCCAGCTACCCCTCTGATAGAGGACTCATATCTAGAATATACAGAGAACTTAAAAAACTCGCCACTAAAAAAACAAATAACCCAATCAAAAAATGGGCAAGTGAATTGAATAGACACTTCACAGAAGAAGAAATACAAATGGCCCATAAATGTATGAAAAAAATGTTCAACATCATTAGCAATCAGAGAGATGCAAATCAAAAGTACCCTCAGATTTCACCTAACCCCAATTAGAATGGCAATCATTAAAAACACAAACAACAACAAATGCTGGCAAGGATGTGGAGAAGTAGGAACTCTACTACACTGTTGGTGGAATTGAAAATTAGTGCAACCGCTTTGGAAAACAGTGTGAAGGATCCTTAGAAGAATGGGAATAAACCTACCGTATGACCCAGCAATACCACTTCTAAGCATCTACCCCAAAGAACTAAAACCCAATTACCAGACTAATGCATGTGTATCTATGTTTATAGCAGCACAATTCACAATTGCCAAACTTTGGAACCAGCCAAGGTGTCCATCAACAGATGAATGGATCACAAAACTATGGGATATGTACACAATGGAATTTTACGCAGCCACAAAGAAGAACAAAATCACACCATTTGCAGGGAAATGGAGAGAACTAGAGAACATCATGCTAAGCGATATTAGTAAGTCACTAAGAGTAAAAAATTGGATGTTCCCCCTAATCTGTGGGAGCTAGATAGAATGGGACTTAGAAGGGACTTAGAAGGGAAGAAGAAGAAATCTTTAGATGGACAAAGAAGGTGACCAAACTGAGGGAGTTGGGAGGGGAATGGAGGGAAACACACTATAGCACATGATATATATACACAAACCTATAAGACTCAATCACTATCGGGAGCATGAAAGGGAGGGAAGGGGGAGGGAATAGGGTGGGATTGGAGGGAGGGCTAAATGTGCAATGTGTGCATGTATGATGTTCATACCCTGACATATATCAAATTGTATAATTACAATGCACCAACAAATGAACATAAAGAAAGAAACACAAAATTTTAGTTTAAATAGTAAGGATGATTCCTCTCTCATTTCCAAAAGTTCTATAACATTATTTTTTAAATTTAAAACATACAATTATGATAGATGTTTCCTTTATACATTACTCTGTATACTTACGTATAATAAGAGTTTATGATCCAATAGATAGAAGTTTTTTCTGTAAAGTTAATTCACTTGGAAACATGGCTAAAAAAAGTAGTCATTGGTAAAGATATACCTCTGCATGCTCGGAGTGGTATAATTTATTTTTACCTGCATATAATTTTTGCAAAATGTATAAAAATATGAAGTGGTCACAAAGAAGTTGTCTCTGAAGTATATCACTTCTGGGTCATAATCACTTTGTAGAAAATGCAAACAGAAATCTGGATGAACTTTAAGGTTTCCTCCTTTCTACCTTCCTTCCTTCCTTCTTTTTTTTTTCATCAAGAAAGTTGTATACTTCACAGGTGGTATTGATATTTGTTATCAGGTTTGCCAAATCCAAATCAGTGCTCTCCACACTACCAAAATATTTTCTTTCATTCCATAATTTGCTACAAAAAGTTCTTTACCTCCACTGTTGTGGGGCTCTTCCAAAGTGGAAATTGAAAAGAAAAAAGAAAAAAGAAAGAGAAAGAGAAAAAGAAAGAGAAAGAGAAAGAGAAAGAGAAGAGAAAGAGAAAGAGAAAGAGAAAGAGAGGGAGAGAGAGAGAAGATTAGACAACTGGAAGAAAGTTGAACTGCATTTATGGAATCTTAGGTGATGAGCTCATGTCTTAGAAAATGACTGATTATACTTACCCCAAAATGCTGAGGACCCATAATTGACTTGCTTACCTAAGCTTTAACACCTGACCACAATTGAAAATCAGCACTCAAGAGGTTGGCAGACAGGCTCTTACTTGCAGGTTATTGCCAGAAGCAATTAACAAGCTACAATACAAGAATGAAGAATCTCAACTACCTCCATTCCTTGGATGGCTTTGCATATTACCCACTAAGAAATACTGAGGCTGGGAAATCTCAGAGACTGAAAGTGGGGGATCCCAAACCATGATATTGGACATTCTAAAATAATATCACAAACTAATACTCAGAGTATATTTTTTGGCAGTTGAATCTCCCCTGTAATATTATCTATGTAATATTATCTACTACTTCCCAAATCCAGTTTTATTAAGAATAATTTGAGCTGGATTCAGTGGTACATGCCTGTAATCCCAGTACTTGGGTACCGAGACAGGAAGATCCTAGGTTCAAGGTCAGTGCGTGGTAACTCAGTGAGACCCTGTTTCAAAATAATAAAATAAGCCAGGCGTGGTGGCGCACTCTTGTAATCCCAGTACTTTGGGAGGCGGAGACCGGAGGATCCGGGTTCACGGCCAGCCTCAGCTCTCTTGCTCTCTCTCTCCCTGTCTCTCTCTCTCTCTCTCTCCTTAGTGTGGCCCTCCACAACTTTGTGAGACCCGGTTTCAAAATAAAGTATAAAAAATAGGGCCGGGGGCGTAGCGCGGAGGTAGAACGCCCCTGGGTTCAATCCCTGGTACCACAAAAAAAAAAAATAATAATAATAATAAATAATAGAGCTGGGGTATACCTCAGAAGTAGAATGCCCTTGGGTCTTGGGTTCAATTTCCATTAAAATACACACACACACACACACACACACACACACACAGCGGTTTGCATTATGGGACATGAAGTAAAAAGATGCTCCTATGATGCTGAACCTAGAACTCACTAGCTCCCTCTTTGAGCTGTAAGAAGTATTTCCAAAATTGAATTAAGGGACTAATTACAGCCATTGTTTATTTCACCTTCTTTCAGATCAGAAGATCCCTAAGAAATGTAAATTTGGACCGAAGAAGCCCGAAATGGCTCCCCCTCCCCGTGTTCTGTCAGAGACAGTATGCACAGAGGCAGAGGATGTAAATTTGGACCGAAGAAGCCCGAAATGGCTCCCCCTCCCCGTGTTCTGTCAGAGACAGTATGCACAGAGGCAGAGGATGGATCCCAGAGCAGGACTGTACAGGTTCAGTTCCTTTATTTATCAATTTGCTTATTTGCAAAGTTGGGACAATAGTTTTTATTTCAATTGGATTGATGTGAGAAATAATTGAGTTAATATAAGCAAAGCACAAAACAGCATCTGCATACAAGGACTTTAAAATCATAACTATTATTATCTAGAAAAGGAATGTCTCAGCCTCAGAGTTCTTGCCCATATCTCTTCCCATCTGGAATCTTCTGAAAGGTCAAAGATGTTAATATCTGTTCATGATGCTAATTCAATATTTTATGAAGGACTATATCCAAGAGATAAATTAAAAAGGTTAAATGGGGGCCACGATGACCTGGCAATTGGAAATTTGGGTTCTAGCCCTGACTCTCTAAAGACTTGTTTGACATTGCAAAGTCAAAGCATATCTCTCAGGCTATCTTTTCTCATTAGTTAATTAATAGATTGGTCTAGGTCAGCATACCCCAAAGTATGTGCTATGATAAATTTATGGTGATGATAATGTTCTTTTGAGATCATTTCAGATATGTTTTCATCACCTATAAATGTTCTGTTGCTGTGTACCCTCCAACCCATTTAGTGAATATCATCAGAATCCTCAGGATGAGGATAGAATCTATCTAGGACTAAGTAGTCCTTTCCTGTAGATTCAAATTACAAAGCTGATTTCATTATTCTTCCCAAATCTCAAGACTACAGTACAAAATATTAAGTTTTGTTATGAAAGAAAATGATTCCTACATTTTGTTCAGCAGATTTTACTGAAAAAACTAGTAAGATGCCTAGTAGAGGGAGAAAAAACGGGGTGGGGTCAAATCAGAGATGCAAAACGAGATGCAAGTGACAACACATCCACCTAGTTGATGGGTGAGGGGATTTGCAGGCTGTTTCTTTATTAGATAGTTTGAGGGGCATGTCCAAAACTTTCCTGATGCATCAACATGCAGATGCAGCCCCAGGGAAGATAACAAGAGTAATTGCCAAGAAGACCTGAATTTACACTCTCAAGCACCTCAACTCTGGTCTAGAGCAAAAAGGCTCCTGACTTGTCCATACGTTCCAAGGTGGGAGGAACGGAGAACAAGTGGAAAGTAGCTGAATAAAGAATCAAAGAAAGCCAGGCATGGTGGTGCATGATTATAATCCCTTGGGAGGCTGAGACAGGAGGATCGCAGGCCCACAGCCAGCCTCAGCAACTTAGTAAGGCCCTCTGCAATTTAATGAGACTCTGTTTCAAAATGAAATAACAGAATAGGGCTGGGGGTGTAGCTCAGAGGTAGAATGCCCCTGGGTTCAATCCCTAGTACCAAAAAAAAAAAAAATCAAAGATAACCAAGAGCAGGGAATGGGGTGGGATATGGAGGGAAACACACCAAGTATGTTTGTATCAGCTGGGCCTGGAGGTGCATACCTGTAATTCCAGTATTTGGGAGACTGAGAAAGGAGGATCACAGGTTCAAGGCCAGCCTCAGCAACTCAGTGAGACCCTCAGTAACTTAGTGAAAGTTTGTTTTAAAATTAAAATAGGGCTGGGGCCTAGCTCAGAGGCAGAACAACCCCTTGATTCAATCCTCAGTACCAAAAAAATAAAAATAAAATCAAAGATCCTTCCACAGAGTGACTATGGGGAAGGCAGAGGTGACCCCTTATTATGGGATAGACAGCCTTAGCCAGGGACTAAACACAAGGCACTTTGGTATTGGATGAGTGTGTACAACTAGCAAGAACTTAGGCAGAGTCAGTTAGCAAAAGAAGGCCAAAAAGTTCTACCAGAACCAAATAATAAATTCTAAGACTACCAGCCACACCTAAGCACACCCCAATGAAAGCAACCAAGGGGCCACAGTAGACACCCCATAAAAGAGTCTGACAAGAATTCAGAGAGGAAAGCTCAGATCTCGTGGCCAAGGCATCATGTATACAACTCCATGCTTACCTGTGTAGCCAGGTGCCCACTTGAAGAGAAGGGAGAGGTAATTCAATTAATTGAAACTTAGAAAGAAAGACTTATTAAGTAAGAGATTATTTATATTGGAGAAAATGTAAGATATTTTTGACTGTCAGTAAAGTGGCCCACACCCACATAAACACACCCCAGTCAGACCTTCCACCCAGCAGAGGAGCTCACAAAGGATAGTTTGCTCAATAACACAATATAAAGAAACTAGTTGTGTGAATAAATCTGTGGCAACGTAACACACTAATCTCATACGAGGCCCCATTCAAAGGAAATTTCCACATTCAAGATTTTGGGAACCGTGACATAAAAAGTCCTCCTTATCTATAAATTCATAATTCATTTTAAAGTACTTTAGACTCTCAGAAGATCTACAATACAGTAATCTATTCAAATGTTTAGATTCCTGTTATAGTTTTCTAAAACCACTTTTCCAGACATGTCTTCTGCCCCAACTCTCACTACTGGCCACAGGGGTGGAAATATGGATCCATATTTCATGGTACAAGGATTGGTCTAGTGACAGGCCAAGGGCCCAGGGTGGGTCAATCCAAGCCCTTCAACAGCATTTCCTGTCTTGCGTTGGAGAGAGAGCCCTTTATCTTAGCTGGTTGCTAACCCCAAGAATGTAAATTTGGAACTGCTGAAAGAAACAATTCAAGTGATGTTATGCCCATGTATGAAGGTACCACTGCCAACCTCACTATTATGCATGGGGAGGGGTGGGCAGCGGGTGGGACCTGAAGGGAAATGTCTCGGGTCCCGCCCAAGAGTGACACGGACTGACAGGGAAAAGTGAGCGCCGACAAGCTCGAAAAACACCACGAGCCGGGAGATATGTCGAGCAAAATCTCGTTTATTTAGGAAGACAGGGCAGTTTTAAAGTGAAACCTATAAAGGAACCCCCGGGCAGTAGGGTGTGGCCCAATGGCACGCGACGGGTCAGGTCATTACGCCCCCTATAACCTATCATAGGCAGAGCACGGAAGGAGGTAACTACCTATCATAGCCCTCCTGAGGCTAGGTGGGGCTATCTGCGGGACCTCCCTCTGAGAGGGTCTGCCAGCGCCATCTTTGCTATTGATATGCTGAATTGCTGAATCGCTGCCCCGTGGAAGAGGCCTGGTACTCTAGAGCAGGCCTCTGCTAGTTCATCAGGCCCTTTCATGGCACCGGGTAGAGGGCCCAGCAGAAATGCACCAAGATCTGTGTGCATGTATGTTTGTGTGACTTTGAACTTCACCATGATGTATAATTACAATGCACTAATAAAAGTATTTAAAATTAAATAAGCTGGGCATGGTGGAATACATCTGTAATCCCAGTACTTGAGAAGCTGACACAGGATGATCGCAGGTTCGAGGACAGTCTCAGCAATGTAGTGAGAATCTCAGCAACCTAGCAAGATGCCGTTTCAAAATAAAAAATGAAATAGAACTGGGTGTATCTCAGAGGTAGAATGCCCCTGGATTCAATCCTCAGTACCACAAAATAAATAAGTAAATAAATAAATAAATAAATGTAATATTTTTGAAAGGGAATATAAATTTGGAGCTCCCTGTTGCCATTGTGTGCAAACTTTCCTGAGAGACTGTGTTCAACAAAAAAGAGAAAAGCAAAGACCAGAGAGACAGAGAAGGCAGATAAGCGGAATGTTTTGAGTCCCTGCTTGATTTCTTCTCTTCCAGATTATAATAATTTGAGTTGGAGTTTTTGTTATTTTCAAAAGATTCAAATTGATGAAAACCAACTCCAGGCTTTAGCGCTTTTTTTGTTTTGTTTTTGTTTTCCTCTGAAGGGGAAAAAAGTCTATTAACTAGTAATGGGATATGGTTTGGGAAAGGCTGGTTTTAATTATGTAATTCCTAGGACTGTATTTTAGTTTCTATCATAGGAGTACAAGCCTGTGCTCATGTGTTACCAGCACAGAAAGGTGATCTCATAGCCAAGTAAGAACTCTGTCTCACCAGACTCCAGCAAAGTGCTGTCTTTAAAATGCTGTATTAATGAGAAATTTGAACCCAGACGTGTTTAAGTTTCCACCGGTGTCCTCCATTACTTCATCACTAATGGAAATGGCAAAAACCTTACTAGAAATTACTTCCAGAACATGAAATGAATATTAGACTGTTTAAATGAATGTCGTATAAAAATAATTGGCTTTAATCAGAGCCCAAACCAGTGCTAGGATGCCATATTCACTGTAAACCTCAGGGATTTCTTCATTGAAAGCAAGATGCATTCTGACTAGGCATAAGTGTTTTTTTGTGAAAAATAAATCCACAAACCCCAATACATTGAAAATAGAACCAGGTGTGAGTGACTTTAAAAAAATAAGTTATGCCAAGATATATTACCCAGCTGTGTTTCAGAATTTCAAGAAATCTTGATATACTCAGGCATTAGGGGCTCAAAAGTACAAATTATGTTTCCTTATGTCTTTGGTCCCTACTTTTAAAACAATTTTAAAAGAAAACTGAAGACATAGCATGTCTGGTTACATATATTTAATTTACTAAAAAATAATGCTTAGCAAGATATCAATATATTTATGTAGTGTTTGATATAACTGTAGAATTTTTTCAAAGGTAACCTCTTTTGGACAGTAAAAATGTCAAAAATGAACAGTAGAGATTGAAATTTCATCTTATGGGCACATAGCTTAGTGGAAAGGATCTTAGCTGAGATCTGACAAAACTGGGTTTGAACCTGTCATGCCAACTGGAGGGTTATGTGACTATCTTGGTTTGAATGTTTGTGTCCCTCCTAAATTCATGTTGCAACTTAATCCCCAGTGGAACACTGGGAAGAGGTGGAGTCTTTAGGAAGTGATTGAGTTAGGAGGTCTCCTGAATGGATTAGTACCTCATGATAGGGCCTGAGGAGGAACTTCATCCCTTCTTTCCCTACTACCACGTGAGGACAAAGTGTTTGTTCCCTCTCGAGGATGCAGAACAAGACACCACTCTGGACACCAAGAGCAGCCCTCATCAGAGAGCAAACCTGCTGGCGCCTTCATCTGGAACTTTCCAGACTCCAGGAATGTGAGAAATAAAATTTCTATTGTTTGTAAATTATCTAATCCATGGTATTATGTTGGAGCAGCACAAAGGGACTAAAACAGTAACTGTAGGAAGATTATGAGTTTTCCCATCAGCTGATGTATAAAATGAGTGTAACAAGGCCTCCTACACAAGACTGTCAAGCATGTTGGGTCATGTTGTAAGTGAAACCATCTACTGCAAACCGGACATTCGTTCCACAACCTTCTACTACAGATTCAGAGATAATGATGGCATACATGTTATCTCCTCGGAACTGTTATCTCTCAAGTTCTAAGTGTTCACTTTAGGACAATATTTAAATTATCCTCATGCTGGGTGTGGTGGCCCAAGCCTGTAATCCCAGTACTTGCGAGGCTGAGATAGGAGAATTGCCAGTTCAAAGCCAGCCTCAGCAACTTAGTGAGACCCTGTTTCCAAATAAAAAATAAAATAGGGCTGGGGCTGTAGCTAGGAGGTTGAATGCCTCTGGGTTCAATAACCAGCACACCACACACACAGATACACACACACACACACACACACACACACACATACACACACACCCTTACCACAATTATGGATTCTAAAACATTTTCACAATCCTATAATATCACAAATGCAAACATAGAAAATTCGCAAATATTTAATGAGGATCTGTGGTCCCAGCACTATAACATACATTAAAGGATTCATATAAATGATAAAAACTAGCCGGGTGTGGTGGTGCATGCTTATAATCCCAGTACTTGGTAGGCTGAGACAGGAGGATCGCAGGTTCATGGCCTGCCTCAGCAACTTAGTGAAACTCTATTTCAAAACATTAAAAATAAAATAGGTCTGGGAGCTTAGCTTAGAGGTAGAATGCCCCTGGGTTCAATCGCCAGTACCCCCAAAAGAAAAAAAATGATAAAAGCCAGGCATCATGGTTTCATGTTGGATGACATGGGAAGATGTGGGATGTAGCCACAATATGAGACAAACCAGCTTAAGTGATTGTGGACAAATGTGATTCCTCTTTTTATTATCTCACTTTAAAATGAGGATACTTAGTTAGGCATGGTGGTACATACCTGTAATCCCAGTACTTGGGAGGCTGAGACAGGAAGATCACAGGTTTGAGGACAGCCTCAGTCACATAGTGAGATTCTCAGCAATCTAGTGAGACCCTGTTTCAAAACAAAAAATAAATATGGCTGGGGCTGCAGCAGAGAGGTAGAAAGCCCCTAAGTTCAATCCCCAGTATCACACACAAACAAAAAAATGAGGATACTAGAGTACTCTTTAAGATAACTATAAATTGAGCTACAAATGTGAGTCACATATTTAATTGTAATTTTTCTAGAAGCCACTGTTTAAGAAGGAAAATGGAAAGTTAAAGTAATCTTAATATGATTTTATAGTAATATTCACAGCATAACATTAAAATTGAAACCTAATGCATTTAAATGTTGTCATTCCAATATGTAGTCCACATAAAAATTATTGAAATATTTTACATTATTTTTATTATGTTTGGATGTCTTTGAAATCTGGTGTGTATTTTGCACTTGTAGTCCATTTCAGTTCAGACTAGCCACAATTCAAGTGCTCAATTGACATGTGCCTTCAGTAACTCATCTTGGAGAGCACAGCTTAGAGCATGAGTATGTTACCCTATCATTGCCAAGTACATGCTCCCACCCAGGAACTTAGATCTTGAGAAAGTAGTCCAGTCTTAGTAAATTAGAGTTTATTCAGAGTGTCTGCAGTGGAGTTGTCTGGTGGCATGGAGCAAGGTTATCTTGTAGCAACATATGTGTGCTAGTAACATAGCCAGTCATTATGTCCTAGTTAAGTCACTCTTATAGCAACACATTTAGCAATTTCATTTCCTGTATGAACCTGATTCTCTAAAATTTATATGATCTTCATAACATTATTCCAATAAATGTATTTGCTTCTTATCTGAAGCATAACCAGAGGTTTTGTTTGCAATTAGGAACCTTAACTATTATGGAAGTATTTTGGAGTAAGAAAATAGATTTACAGAATTGAAAAGGAAGATGTAAACCTCTCTGGAGGTTACAGGAGAGCACTCAGGTAAAAAGTCAGACTTAAGAACAAACTTTAAGGATAGACATGTGTTAGTCAGCTTTAGATTGCTGTAACAAATACCTGAGCAAAACAACTTAGAGGAGGAAAAATTTTGGCTCAGAGTTTCAGAGGTTTCAGTTCATAATCATACAACCCCATTGCTTTGGACCTGAGGTGAGGCAGCACATCATGGTGGACGGGTGTGGTGGAGGAAAGCCGCTCAGCTCATGGCAGCCTGGAAACAGCGAGTGGAGGGACAGAAAGGTCACCCCTTTCAGGGCACACCCCCAGTGACCTACGTCCTCCAGCTAAGTCCCACCTCCCATTAGTCCATTTGGCCATCAATGGACTAATCTATTGAAGAGGTAAGAGACCTCATGATTGGATCACTTCCCAAATCCCACTGCTGAGCACATGAGACTTTAGGGGACATTCCAGATCCAAGCCATCACAAATAGGAATTCAGTAGGTATATATGGGTTAAAATTGTCCATTTCAGCTTTCTGACTTCATTATTGTCTTCATTTAATATAAATAACCAAGCTGTGTGTAATAATAGCAACCAAGATCTAGAAAGGTCAATAATCAAGAGGTAATGTCTGATATCAGCCCTGACATCAATTATCTGGGAAGAATGCCTAATTTCTCCATGTCACCTATCCTATCCATATGGTGAGAGGGTTGGATTCGAGTACATAATCTCAAATATTCAGTGATCATGATAACAAGTTGCCCAAAAGGCAAATGATGTTCAGATGAATAAGGATGAATGTAGTGAGGGAACCCACAGAGACACACCAGACTCCAAAATATCCGATTTTGAGGTCTTTATTTACCAACCAGTCGGGGCCACACACCTGGAGAGTGCAGCCCGAGGTTCTATTGATGGCCGCTTATATAGGAAAAAGTACAACTTCACAGGATCAAAAGTTCAAGTTCACATTATTTTGGAATGATAGAAAACAACTCACTTGAGACCAAACAATACGTGTTTACCTTACATTTGACATTGCTTGGATTTTCTACATCTGCGTAAGCAAAGTGGTGGGGATACAGAAGCCAAGGTTAAGCATTATGCAGCGTTAGCAAAGTTCACGGTGACCCTGCCTTAAGCCAAACTTTCTTAGTGGAGCTTATGGCCTTGTAGTACTCAGGGTGGCAATATGGAGTAACTAGTGTTAAAGTTTAAGCATACCTCATCTCATGAAAAGAGAGAGAGAGAATAAATTAATGTAAAATGAGAAAAGAGTACTCAGTAACCTTGAGCAATTTGAGATTCATCACAGGGGAAACTTGGCTTTCTGAAGGAACAGGAGGATAACCTGTTAAGGTAAAGAGAGAGGCTGAAGTTCCTAAAATCGAACTGAAGTACAATAAAATATTTACTACTAAATCATTCTGTAGAATAAAGAGTGAGAATTTTTTAACATTCATAGGTAAACTCATCTGTGATTCTCTGTTTAGGAGGGCTGATATTTCATGGTGGGGAAGTTGGGTGAGGGATCCTCAAGTAGGTAGAGAAAGAAGGTGTAGAGATTTGTCTAGTGGCAATATTTCAAAGTAAATGTCATGTGCTGTGAACTGTGCACTCTCTCCAGAGCTTCCATCTGATCTTCTGAAACCTTAAAAGGCTTTAATGAGATGAACTTTTACAGGTCATCCCAGATACTGGAACTGGATTTTGCCTTCTGACTGATGAAAGTCTGGAAAAGTGTCAAGCCACAAAAAAATAGGGGACAACTGAGCCCAGAATTGCAGAAAAAACACCCAGTTAACCTTTATCAAAGAAAATGAGAATGAATGTACAATATCCTTAAAGTATAACACTAATCTCTGGAATTTTAACTTCTAAAATTGACTCATTTAGAAATACCAGTTGGTTGATATAATTTAATGAGGGCTTACCTAGGGAAAATTCACAAAAAATCAAATATATCTCATGTTTTATAATTTTATAGGACTCATAGATAAGATGATGACCCAAAAGTTTTAAAAACTCCAAGGCTAATGATTTAAAACATGTCTGATCAATATTCTTCAGCACAAATATATTTTTATTACTGTAGAATCATAGAAATCAAGTAGCCCAACCTTCATTTCATAGACAAGTGTTGATACCTTAAAACTTTTAACTGCTGATCTTCTGAAGTTTCATCTAATTCTCAGTCTGTCAGTTGAAATCTATGCCTGAACTAGCTGGAGAAATATCCTAGCAATTCCAATAAAGAGAATTACAAGGAGAGAATAAGTGGAAGTGGAAACAGTTAACTAATAAGCCTGTTTGAAGTGCCCCCCTTAGGAGAGTGTGAGACTCAGCAGCAATATTAATGATCTATGAGGCAGGAAAGGAGAGTAGGATAGGGCCAGAGGAGGGGGAAAGAATGGAATCCAGCTTGCTGTTGTGGGCATGCCTGTAATCCCAGTATTTGGGAGGCTAAAAAAGGGGTATCGCAGACTCAAGGTCAATGCACAGTAACTTAGGGAGACCCTGATTCAAAATACTTTCAAAATAAATGGGGGGGGGCTGGGGGTAGAATAAATGGGGGGGCTCAGTGGTAGAATATTCTGGTTTTCCAGTAACACACACACACACATGCGCACACACACACACACACACACACACACACACAATAATGGAATCTACACACTTTAAGATTACCTATGAGAAGAATGGCGTCTACTTACCTTAATATTACCCTAAATGGAGCCGGGAGTGGTGGCACATGGCTGTAATCCCAGTACTTGGGAGGGTGAGACAGGAGGATCACAGGTTTAAAATCAAATTCAGCAACTTAGCGAGGACCTCAGCAATATGGTGAGGCCTTGTTTCAAAATAAAAAATAAAATAGGGCTGGTGATATAATCATATTTTTAATGCCCCTGGGTTCAATCCCCAGCACTATTAAAAAAAAAGATTACTCTCTAAAAAGCAAGATAGTGTTGCAATTAAAACTTCAACTATGAACACATAAGCATAATTGGCATTACTTGTAGGGCAGAAACTGGAGCTTTATATGGTCTCCTACAATAAAATTAATTTATAATACAATATAAATATTATTCTGTGAGGATTGTTCAGTAAGAATGTGTGATCGCTATGTTATAGTCAAATAGAAATTAGAAATGAAGTGTAATTATTATTGCTATAAGGGTTTCCTAATTAAAATTGTGACTATGCTAATATAATTGTCTCAAAATATATAAAAACTATGAAAATGAGAGAGGTTCAAGAAGTTTATGAATAAGAGGAGGAATATTATGGGCCTACTGAGAGCCCCCAGGATGTTTTGAAATTGATAAAAATGTTCTACACTTGAAAATTTGTCACTTCATAAGATAACTAAGGATAAAAAATATATTAGGTTATTTAGTTCTCAATATGTATAGTTATTTTACTTTTTAAATTCAATAACAATAAAGCATCTTCAGTTTGATAGCATTTCATATAAATGAAAACACAATGTAATGAAATGTGATTTGATGAACTTCAAACAAAGCAAATAAAATATAAAAATAATGAAAAGAATTGGTGACATGGGGAAAGGGGATAGAAGAGCAAAGAGGAAAATCTCTCTTCTTAAGGAGAAAATGAGGTCATAATGTCATGCCATTTTTTTGATACTAACTCAGAGTGAAAAATAGGTGATGAAGTTTCAACATTAGTAATACTACAAATCTTAACAAGATTTCCTCTTTCTTCTATTTTTTTATGATTCTTGGCAGTTCAAGAGAGTATACAAATGCTGATTTTTATCTAGGAACATAATGTAAAGCTAAATGGTGGACAGGCTTAGTAAGCAGCAGGGCCCAGTGCCAAATAAAAATGCAGGGCCCCTTGCTAAAAAATTACTAACAATTTCGGAATGAATATAGCTGAGTATTAAACCAAATGCAGGACCCTTCTAAAAAGGGCCTTGTGCAATTTCACAGGACATACACCCAAGTGGGTCTTGATGGTGTGTTTAGGAATAGACTTATTAAGGATCAGGCAACTACTTGTATAGTTTGATGTAGTTTGAATCAGGCAACTAGTAATATAGTTTGTGTTATGGTTTGAATTTGAACTGTCCCCAAAACCTCATGTGTTGGCAGTGTAGTGCCACTGACTGAAACCTTTGAAACATCTAAAACTGTGAGCCAATAAACCTTTCTTCCTCTAAGTTGTGCTTGTCAGGTATTTGGGTCTCAGCAACAACAACAACAAAAACTGACTAAAACAGATTATTATGTGCAACTATAGGTTAGGTGCTCTTAAGATATTTTTTACTAGGTGATAAAGATAACTGTTAAGATCCAGGCCATGTAAGGCACATACCAAAAATCTTGTTAATATTTGTTAGCGGGGCCTTCTATAGAAATATATCCTGTGAAGGTCTTTTGTCTAATAGTAGGAGTTAGCCAATAAATGTGCATTCAAAGCCATTCTGCTTCATGAAGTACAATGCTATCATACACGGATTGCCTTGGCAAATGGGTTTCCTTCTTCATTACAGAATTTCTCTCTTCCAACATTGAGTATTTTACTAAACATTGTGAAACTTAACTGCCAGTCACTTAAAGGCCTAGTTTTATTATCTGTGTTGTACTCCCTAACCTTCCTAACTTCTGAAAAACTCCTACTTTATTTTTTTCTGAAAGAAGGACTTATTAAGCAATTTGATTTTAGCTTTAAAAGGTTGTCTAATATATAAGATATTACATGGAGGTGATATTTCATTGCAAAAAAAAATCCAATAAAAGAAATCTTACCCTGAAAGTTACACTCTATTACACTGTAGAGATGTCCTTGATGTTAAAGAGGCTGTAAAAATCACATCATTTGTGCTTATAGATGCATGTATGTGTAAAAGTAAGTTTTTCTAAATTAATCCCAGTTACATTATCGTTATTGTGTAAGAAACACAGGGTTAAGTTACATTTCCCTCTTGTCCCTTCCTTGTGTTGTAATTATGAAATGCAGCACTCAAGCACAGTGGGGTAGTGCCAAATAGACTGTGATGTATAGTAAATAATGAGAGTTTCTATAATTCCTGATATGTACTTTCATCCTAAGAAAAGTGTCATTTGTTACTTTTGTTTATGACATTATAAACTTGAAGGTCAGTCTTTAAACATCTCTCTTCCTCTAAAAAATGTCATCGTATTTGACCCTTCAAGCTATCACAGCTCAGTCTCAGTATTGACTACTTACTGTCTCTAAATGCATTTCCTTTTTTTAATTTAAATTTATTTGAAATAGGCCCTTTCTGTCTAAAGAACCTATGATCCCATGTTATAGCCTAGAATAAAATGGAAGGATTGTTCTATTTTTATATTATCGATTCTAGAACTTGAACCTATGATCCATATTATGGCCTAGAATAAAATGGAAGGATTGTTTTATTTTTATTATGTCCTTCACAATTCCAGAACCCTATTTAAGCCATGTCTAACACAATTTTGCATTTTTCCATGGAGACTGTGTCAGAGTGTCACACACTTCCTTGGCCTCTCTGGAGGGTCACTTCTTGACTTGCTTTACTGAGAAAGTTTCAATTCCTCACATTTAATTGAATTTCTTTTCAAAAATTTTTCTATCTCTCTCTCTCTCCCTGTCTCTCTCTCTCTCTCTACCTAGTGAGGCCCTCCACAACTTCATGAGACCCGGTTTCAAAATAAAGTATAAAAAATAGGGCCGGGGGTGTAGCACGGAGGTAGAACACCCCTGGGTTCAATCCCCGGTACCGCAAAAAAAAAAATTTTTTTTTTCTATACATTTCTTAAGTCCATATAAAATGTATCCTTTTTTCATTTCATTGCAAATTCACTCACTTAACCATTTGAATACCTACTATAAGCCATAGAAAACAAAAAAGCTGTTGTTACATCCAATGGCTGCTATCCATGAACCTTAGTCAAGAAAGAGAACAAAGAATCACATAACTGTATAACAGTTTGATCTCATCATTGCTACTTGATAATCAAGCCTTATTTATTTTTCTATCTTCTGCACAAGCTTCTCAAAACCTGACAGAAGACAAGAAGTCTCCATACCCCTGGATGTGCCACATGTTCTAAGGAATAAATCCTGTCTAAACCCACTTGGCATCAGCCACGTTTCTTCCCTCCTCCCGTGCCACACCATCTAGTGAGGCAGCCCAGGTGGAGGAAGGAACAGGCAGATGTACTAATGATGCCTCTAGTAACTGGCACTGAGCTACTTATAGTAAAAAAAAAAAAAAAAAAAAAAAAAAAAAAAAACCTCTGGACCTCACTGGACACCATTTTTTGCTGTAAATAGTGATCAACATGTAACTATGTGGCAAACTGTTCTCTGGAGTCTGCAACTTGCTGAAAAAAAAATACCCTATGTGCTGAGCAGACATGAGGAGAGTGACTCTCATCCCCATGTATGACCCCTGGCAGTAAAGCAGTGCTCTGGATGACTGATTCACTCAATGCCTCAAGTTGTTTTTAATGAAAAGTGCTCACAGCCTCTTATTCCCATGTGGTTATCAATCTGTGCTGGCAAATTTATCAAAAGATAAACAATCATTAGATTGTTCCCTTGTTTAGCTGAGTTTCTCTTTATAATTAAGATGACTTATCTTAATCAAAGATCTTTAAAATCATATGCAAGTTAACTTGGGTGTGATGGAATATGCCTGTAATCCCAGTACTTAGGAGGCTGAGACAGAAGGATCACAGGTTAGAGGCCAGCCTCAGCAACTGAGGGAGGTCCACAGCAGCATAGTAAGACCCTGTTTCAAAATTTAAAAAACAATAAGATAGGGGTGGGGCAATAGTGCACAGGTAGAACACTCCTTGTTTCAATGCGCTGTAACACACACACACACACACACACACACACACACACACAATCATATTCAAAGATTTCCTGTGCAGTAGTCCACAAGTCTACCAAACATGTCCCAACAAGGCTTATCCTAAGGGAGATGTACATTAGGTTTAGGACAAGATCCCTTACAATACACAAATAACTATAGTATTGTTATGAGTGAAAAATCAATGTTAGCAATAAAATCCCAAGTGAGCTCATGAAAGAGATGATTATTTTCACTGATATCAAGCAAAGTTGTAATCAATTAATTGTGCAAACTCAACATGCAAGTACTATGCCTCTTTTTTTCATTGTTGTAACCCCAGTGCCGGGAACAAAGTAAATGGTCAAAAGTATTTGTAGAATAAATGATGCTATGAATAAATAAATATTTATATATCCTCTCAAAACACACATACACATAAATTTATTATGTCACTTTCAAGAAGCCAAGATTTTTGCCTGTCTTATTCTTTGTTATAGTTTCAGAGCCTATAAGTGCTTAGGACATAATAGCCATTCAATAAATATTTATTGAACATTTCATGGTCCTAGTTTATATATATTACAAGCTCGAATATAAATTGTGATTTTTATGAAGCATACAAAAATTAAACTTGCTTTTGTCCCAAAATTCACAAATACTTTAAAGTTCATGAAGAAAGAGAAACAAATCAAAAGTCATGTAGAACTTCTAGAGATTCAGTAACTGCAGGTACCTATTCTTTGGAGGCAGAGCTACAAACAAGGGAGATATGGAGATGAGAAAGAAAGAAAGAAAGAGGAAAGAGGAAGATTTTTAAAAATTATTTTGTTATATATTTAATTCTTTTCTTTTTACTCTAAGCACTATGATTGTGTGTGTATGTGGGGGGTGGGGGGTAGTGCTGGGGATTTAATCCAGGGGCATTCTATCTCCGAGCTTACCCCAGTCCTATTTTATTTTTTTGAAACGGGGTCTCACTAAGTTGATTAGAGTCTCACTACTCTGAGGCTGTCCTAGAACCTGTCATACTCCTTCTCAGTCTCCCAAATACTGCATTACAGGCATGTTCCACCACATCCGGCTAGCACTATAATTTTAAGTTCTACATATGCAGCAATATGTACATTTCATTTTTGCCTTTAACAACTACATAATATTCTATGTTATGTATCTGCTACATTTTATATATCCACCTACATTGTGGATCACCACATGTTCTACTTATCCTGACCAATATGAATAATTCCTCTATGAGCATGTTTCAATGGGCCCTTTACCAATCTATATTAGAATTGCTGCCATTCCAAGGGCTAACACTGAACAACCAAAAATTAACCATAAGTCGATAATTTTGGATCTATAAGAAGTCAGAATATATACCTGACAGGCATACTATCTTGGATAGAATTGGAGACTATTCCCTGCAAACCAAGGAAGAGAATCAAAAAGGAAAAAAAAAAAAAACCTCATAGATTCCATGTAATGGCATTATATTCAACCCAGAAGAGCAGCAAATAGAAGTCCCACAGTGAAACACCTACGTAGAAAGCAACAATTTCAGGTTAGACCATGAGATGAGGGTTTGAAGCAAAACTAACAAGCTGGGGGAGAAAGGAAGGAGGACAATAGAATAAATATTCTTTTTTTTTTTTTTTTTTGCAGTACCAGGGATTGAACCCAGGGGTGTTTTACCTCCATGCTACACCCCCGGCCCTATTTTTTTTTTATACTTTATTTTGAAACCGGGTCTCATGAAGTTGCGGAGGGCCTCACTAGGTAGAGAGAGAGAGAGATGGTGTAGCTTGGAACTAGAATGCCCTGGGTTCAATTCCCAGTACCAACAGCACCAACAACAAAAACAACTCTCACAAGAAAAAGCCAAAATTGAAACAAAAGTGAAAGGGTGTAGATATTAAGAGGATCTGGACTCAGGAGACAAAACAAGAAGTGTTCCAGCTTCATCACTTAATAGGCAGAGGACTGTGTGCAACATACTCATTGTCTATAAGCTTCAGTTTCTTTATGTGCAGAGTGAAACAAAAATAATTACTTTGCAGTGAAGTTGGGAGAATTAAAGGTACTGTATACAAAGTGTCTAACAACCATGACTGGCTCAAATTATAGACATGTTTTATTACACAGTGGGATTCTGGAAGTTCTTGAAATGATCAATGGAAAGGACATAATTCATGGTGATTAAAGCACACAGATAGTGGTGAACATGATTCTGCAATAATCATTTATTACAGTTGAAAAAGATAGAGCAAGCCATGTCCTTTTATTATAATGCACTCCTACAGTCCTCCAAAAAAGAGGATTTTTCAAAGCTCATCAGTGTATGGCTCTTGGTGTACTACCTTCCACATCCACCCTGCCCCCTCTCCCTCCCCATACCTGTTAGTGACATTGGTCATATCATGTCATGCCATAGTATTATTTGAACTTTCTCCTTCCTCAATCCTCCTTTCCCCCTCCCCACACCCTCTCCCAATCCCCCTCCACTATTTTACAGACCTCACTATGATGTATAATTGCAATACACTAATAAAAGTAATTTAAAAAATAGAAAAGCTCCATAGTAAAAACATCATTAGTAAAAATAATAATTTCAAAACAAGTAACCTCTGAAATTGAAAAAAGAGTGGATAAATGAGGCAATGAGTATGCTACATACACAGAAAAGACACTACAGAATTAAACTAAACTGTGTACAGAGATAATAAATTAATTGATTAATTAAAAGTATAAGGTGTTGCATATTTAGGATATATGCTTTTAACTATCGTTATTCAAATTTTCAGCTTTGTAGGTAATTGAGCTCTTCATAATGATTATTTGATGTTCAATTTAACCTTATTTTTATTTGCAAATATTTTAAAGATCATTCTAAATGCCCAACACTTGGCCAAGCACTGGAGAAGCAATGGTGAGAAAGATAAGCAAGTTCCCTATCCACATTCTAAATTTAAAACATGTTCAGGGCTGGGTGTGGTAGCGCACACTTGTAATCCCAGTACTTGGGAGGCTGAGACAGGAGGATCGCAGGTTTGCAGCCAGCCTCAGCTACTTAGTGAGGCCCTCTGCAACTTAGTGAGACCCTGTTTCAAAATAAAGAATAAAAAAAGCTGGGCATGGTGGCGCAGGCTTGTAATCCCAGTACTTTGGGAGGCGGAGACTGGAGGATCCGGGTTGGTGGCCAGCC
>PVJS01036599.1:0-20371 GCA_004027185.1 Glis glis | reverse complement strand
GCAGTAATTCAGCATATTAATGGCAAAGATGGCGCTGGCGAATTCCTCAGGGGGAGGTCCCGCAGGTAGTCCCGGAGGTAGCCTCAGGAGGGCTGTGATAGGTAGTTACCTCCTTCCGTACTCACAGACGACAGGTGCCTCTACCTATGATAGATCCCAGGAGGGCGTGGTGCCACACCCTACTAATTGCGAACTTCCTACTACTATAAAAGAGAGATGTGGCTTTCTAATAAACGAGTTCTTGCTAGACTTGGCTCCCGGTTAGAGGTATGGTTATTTCTCCAACCGTCCGGCGTCTGTTCCCCCATCAGCTTCACATCTCTCTCTCGGGCTGGTCCCGGCAGACCGATGCCCCAACAGATCTGGTGCCGCGTGCGAGGCGTTTCCCTTTAACTTTTAATTCAACAATGCTGACGGGAAGGCGGTCTTCGGACAGACGTCCCCCCATGAACTATGGGGAAGTCCCAGCCTTTAAATCTCTTCCTTTTCTTTTACCCGAGAATTAAATCTCCCTGGCGGGGCGGAAGGTGCAATTGTGCGCGCGCGCGGGCGGGCGGAAGGTAGCCCCCGGGCCTGGGCGCTCGCCAGCCGCCAGGAGAAGCCTCCGCCTCCCCACGGAGCGAGCGACAGCCCTGGCCTCGCTGGGGCGCCGCGCCGCCGCCCGACGAGCGGAAAGGCAGGGGAGGAGGCGGCGCGGGCCCCGGCAGCCCGGGCCTCCCGCTTCCTGCAGCCCGTGCCCGCGCGGGTCCGGCACGACCCGGCGCCTGTCCCACCATGATCGGGGATGGCGCACAGCGTCCCGGGCCAGCGCACAGCGTCCTGGACTTCCCGGTCCGCGGTTGGGGAAGGCGCTGCTCAGGCCTTGGTTCCGGCAGCTCGGGCGGGGACTCTGGCGGGGCGGAGCATAGCGGAGCTTGGGGCACGCACGCTGCGTGTCCGCCGAAAAATACTGAGACCCCCGCAGCCCTGGACACCGCCCCTGGGTCTCTCTCATCTCGATGCCAGAGTCGGGCCCGGAGGCAAAGCTCAGGGCGCCCGCCCGCCCGCACTCCACCGCGCACGCACTTTGCCAGCGGCCGCACCGAAACAGTCAGGGCGCGGCGCGCAAGCTGCGCGTCTCCGGCTGGCGCCTTGGGCCCGCCCCTTGGGAGGAGAATGAAGCTGAGTAAAGGAAAGGGTCGCGTGCGGCGGGCCGGGCGGAAAAGTGCCCCGGGGAGGAGTCCCTAATTACACGTGTGTCTATATATGTGTGTCCGTATGATGTCGTCAATGTATTGTTTTGTCTATGGTACCAATGGATTGGCCTTTTGATATGAGTACTCATAAATTAGATAATAATAATAACAACAACTAAAATGGATCCATACACCCTTTCAGTCAAAAGAAAAAGGCCTTCAGTCATTATTCATTGATTCCTGCTTAAAATAATGTTTGGCTTTTAAAACATAGTGAGGGATGGATATCTCAGGCTTTAAAAATATTTTAAATCATGCTATCCATACTCATCCCTGGAGTATATATTAGATAAAAGGCTAAAAATTTTAAAAATGAAGAAAATACTAATTTTTGTTATCCAGTTTGGCTCTAATGGAAATTCAGAAATAAAGGTTCATTCTAAAAGATAATACAAATCTAAATATTTAGAGTTTTCCTCTCTAAAAAAAATAGCGGTGGTGATATCTGATGTACAGTCTTCTTCAAAGTGACGAGTGGCCACCTAAATAACTTCATTTAGTGTCAGCTTTGACTGGTGGACTCTGCCTCAGATATCCCCTGCTGCATAAACTTTCACATTCGTGTCCAGCTTGTAGTCTGTTGCTCACTGGCAGGAAATAGGTATCTATAATCTGGCACAATGCTTAGTGCCCTATCAGCAAATATAAGATACCTGGCAAATTAAAGCTAACATCTTGATTTTCACAGGTAATCTAAAACACCTATTAAAACTGGTAAATTGAGTAAGTATAAATGGTATAAGCGTTCGTAAATGTCTATCCTTAGAATATCTAAATTGTGTAAGTTAAAATGCTAAACGCCAATTGCCAAATATAAGGTATTGGCTCTTAACATCAGTAAAAGACAATATATATTCAAGTGTATGAAATGTGTTCTTCATATAGGTAAAAGCAGATTAAGATTGCCTTCTTTTGGACATTAACTAAACAAAAATTACTAAGTTAAAATTTATATTAAAATGTAATTTTATATATATATATAAAAGACTAAACAATCTTTAGGCTATGTTTTCATTAATGTCTATTAAAAACATAAAATATTTTATCTTGAAAAGGTAACTCATCCAAATTAAAAGATTCCCTATAAGAATTGGTTCTAATGTAAGCAAACCTCATAAATAAAAGAAGATACTTAGTAGAATGAAGGAGTATTTTATTAAACAGGTTGAAGGAAAGAGGAGATGGGAAAGGATATTACATGGTAAAGTTTTGTCCTAAGTGATTGAGTTATTCCATAAATAAAGATTAAAATTAGAATAAAATTACAGAAGTTTAAGCATACTACAGAAGATCCCAGCATGCTCTGGGCTCCTCAAGGATGGGTAACTTCTGAATCCCGAGCAGGACCACCTAAGACAGGTTTTGACCGTCGGCTTTGAATAAAAAGGAAACGGGGAAGTGCTGGGCCCTCTACCCAGTGCCATGAAAGGGCCTGGTGGACTGGCAGAAGCCTGCTCTGGAGTACCGGGCCTCTCCCACGTGGCAGTAATTCAGCATATTAACGGCAAAGATGGCGCTGGTGAATTCCTCAGGGGGAGGTCCCGCAGGTAGTCCCGGAGGTAGCCTCAGAAGGGCTGTGATAGGTAGTTACCTCCTTCCGTACTCACAGACGACAGATGCCTCTACCTATGATAGATCCCAGGAGGGCGTGGTGCCACACCCTACTAATTGCGAACTTCCTATGTTGCCTCTACTATAAAAGAGAGATGTGGTTTTCTAATAAACGAGTTCTTGCTAGACTTGGCTCCCGGTTAGAGGTATGGTTATTTCTCCAACCGTCCGGCGTCTGTTCCCCCATCAGCTTCGCATCTCTCTCTCGGGCTGGTCCCGGCAGACCGATGCCCCGACAGACTTGGTAAGTTGCAGAGGGCCTCACTAAGTAGCTGAGGCTGGCCGCGAACCCGGATCCTCCTGTCTCAGCCTCCCAAATACTGGGATTACAAGCGTGCGCCACCATGCCAGGCTCAGAAGCTTTTTTATATGCCAAACATAAATCCACTGAAAAAGAAATCAAGAAAGCATTTCCACTCACAATAACCTCAAAACAATAAAATACTTAGGAATAAACCTAACCAAGCAGGTAAAAAACCTACACAATGAAAATTACAAAACATTAAAGAAAGAAATTGAAGAAGATCTTAGAAGTTGGAAGGGTCTCCCATGCTCTTGAATTGGCAGAACAAATATCATCAAAATGGCCGTCCTTCCAAAACTGATCTATAGATTCAATGCAATCCTCATTAAAATATCATCGTCATTTTCCACAGATCTAGAAAAGTCAGTCCTTAAATTCATATTGAACAACAAAATACTCAGAATAGCCAAAATAGTTCTCAGCAATAAGAACCATGCAGGAGGGATCACAATACCTGACTTCAAACTATACTACAGAACCATAGTAATAAAAACAGCATGGTATTGGCACAAAAGCAGACTCAAAGACCAATGGGGCAGAATAGAAGAGTCAGAAACAAATCCACACACTTATAGCCAATTGATTTTTTGACAGAGGGGCCAAAAACATACACTGGATAAAAGATAGCCTCTTCAATAAATGGTGTTGGCAACACTGGTTATCCATATGTAGAAAATGGGAATACATCTTACATTCTCATCCTGCACAAGAGTCAATTCAAGATGGATCAAAGACCTAGAAATTAGACCAGAGACTTTGCGGTTACTTGAAGAGGGTGTAGGACCAACACTCCAGCATATAGGGTAAAAATTTTCTCAAGACCCCAAAGGCACAAGAAATTAAAACAAAGATTAATACATGGGATTGCATTAAACTGAAGATCTTCTGTGAAGCAATGAAAACTATCAAGAACCTTAAAAGAGAGCTGACAGAATAGGAGAAGACCTTTGCCAGCTACTACTCTGATAGAGGACTAATATCTAGACTACACAGAGAACTCAAGAAATTTACCATAAAAACAACAACAAACAAATAACCCAATCAATAAATGGGCAAGTGAACTAAATAGACACTTCAAAAAAGAAGAAATACAAATGGCCAATATATATATTAAAGCATGTTCAACATCATTCACAATTAGATGCAAATCAAAACTACCCTGAGATTTCACCTAACCCCAGTTAGAATGGCAATCACTAAAAACACAAACAATAATAAATGCTGATGAGGTTGTGGAGAAGTAGGAACTCTGATACATTGTTGGTGGGATTGAAAATTAGTGCAACCACTTTGGAAAGCAGCGTGGAGGATCCTCAGAAGAATGGGAATGAACGTACCATATGATCCAGCTATATCACTCCTGGGTATCTACCCAAGAGAATTGAAACCAGACTACCATAGCAATGCATGCATATCTATGTTTATAGTTGCACAATTCACAATTGCCCAACTATGGAACCAGTCGAGATGTCCATCAACAGATGAATGGATTACAAAATTATGGTTTATGTACACGATGGAATTCTACTCAGCTATAAAGAAGAGCAAAATTATGTCATTTGCAGGGAAATGAATAGAACTGGAGAATATTAAGCTAAGTGAGATTAGTTAGTCACAAAAAATGAAGAGTCAGATGTTCTCCCTAATATGCAGAAGCTAGGGAGAAATTGGGATGCAGGAGGGACTCCAGACAAAGGAGAAACCTTAGTGGAGTGAAGGAGGGGACCTAACTGAGGGAGATGGGAGAGAGGAGGAAGACTTGAGGTAAACACCTCAATGAACATGATGTACATACACAAACTCATCAAAGCCAATCACTATGCTGAGCAAGGGAAGGTGGGGAGGGAGAGGGAGTGGGGTGGGAACTGGGGGAGGGCTCAATAAGTGCTGTGTGCATGTATGCCTCTATGACCCTGAACTTCATCAAGATGTATGATTGTAATGCACCAATAGAAAAGAAAAGAAAAATAAAGAATATATACAAAAAAGAAATTATGGAATTCTCCTCTGAAGGAGAAAATTATTTGAATGATTGGATTATTTTATTCTATTTCTGTTTTCCTGACCAAATTTGAAGGGGACAATTATGAATAAAAAACAGATGTGCAGAAAACAGATCTCTTTGATAAGACCAATCTAAGGCAAAGCCATGAATCGGGCAATTTTTTATTTGGCAACAATTCTGTGTTTGTTGAAGTGTTTGTTTTTTCTTGGCAATATATTCCTTTTAAAATTACCTTCTGGAGCCGGGCGTGGTGGCACACACTTGTAATCCCAATACTTTGGGAGGTGGAGACTGGAGGATCCGGGTTCATGGCCAGCCTCAGCTCTCTCTCTCTCTCTCCCTGTCACTCTCTCTCTCTCTCTCTCTCTCTCTCTCTACCTAGTGAGGCCCACCGCAACTTCGTGAGACCCGGTTTCAAAATAAAGTATAAAAAAATAGGGCCGGGGGTGTAGCGCTGAGGTTGAACGCCCCTGGGTTCAATCCCCGGTACCACACACAAAAAAAATTACCTTCTGGGAAATCTTGTAACAAAATTTTATTTTCTAATTGTGTCCCTTTTCCTTTCAAAAGCTAGCTTTGAAACATTCTTTTGCCTCTCAGACAATTAAAATATATGATAAAGTTTTACTAACAGATAACGGTTTAATGTACTAACTCTACTGATAATTTTACACATTTATGAGAATTTTTGGAGATAATTATTCTTAAATTTAATTCAGAGAAATTAAAAGTAGATGGATTAATTAGAGGTACCAAGACATGGATACTTTTGTACATGCAGAATTTTTGCAAGCACCCCTCAAATCACATCTACCTACTTTTGTATAACAACTATTGTGTGAATATTAAAAACATTGAATTCATAGAATATAAATGGCTCACATGTTATTTGGAAATGGAGTTCATTAATTATTAGGGTGGTTTACATTTCTAAAGTAATTTCATGTGCATTTTCTCTTGTTATTATCTCAATAACCATAGGGGGAGGAGTACACAGTTTCACCTTTTCACAAATGACAGAATTGGGTCTCAAAGAGGTTAATAGATTTGCTTGAAATGGCCAACCAGCGTGTGGAAAAAACAGGAAGAGAAGCAATGTCTCTGTACTCCTGACCTGGTAATTGTTTCATCATTCTTAGTTGAAATTTTAAGTGATTGAAATTCAATCCAGTATCATTCCCTTCATTCCAATACATATATATTAGGTACCTACAATATGCTTTGGTTGATTAGGGATACAGAGAGTCACAGAAAATACTGCTCAGAAGGAGACCCCAGAGTAGTTGAGAAGATTAAGACATCTAAACAGATTCTTGTAATTCAAGGTAGAAAGTAAAAAGTGCCAGAGTTGAGGAAGAAATCAAATACTGAGGGGATGTAGGGAAGGATTCCAGGTGAGAAGAGGACCATGTAGTTTGGAGATAATTATTCTTAAATTTAATTCAGAGAAATTAAAAGTAGATGGATTAATTAGAGGTACCAAGACATGGATACTTTTGGCTTTGGAGGACGGGCTGGGATATGGATACACAGAGATACAAGAGGGAGAAAACACACCAATGCACAGGGAAGACTGAGCACAAAGGTACAGAGAGGAAAAAGGACAAATGACGTAGATCTTATCTTCATGTTATTTGTTCCACATCAATACCTCCTTCTCTGTTAAGAGTACTCTCCCTCTGTATCAAAATATGTTGTATGGAGGTTTTTCTGATCACTCTGTTCCAAAGATGAGCGCAGTACCCAGCCATTATAAGTCAGATTTAGAGTGGTGCAGGGATATGCATATTATCCAGGGCTTTTGAAAAAAAGCACATCTTTTCTTTCTGCTGAAATAGCTCAAATAGTAGAAAGCGACTAGCAATCTTCATTGCTATTTCATGATCTCATGGGAAAAGTCTTCTGTTGGGATATGAGTCTCCATGGATCTGTCAGAAAAATACTGATTGCCCTTTATTCCAGACTATATATTCAAATATGTTTGATTAGTAAACAGCCTCGAGGAGAGAGAGAGAGAAAGGAGGAGGAGGAGGAGGAGGAGGAGGAGGAGGAGGAGAAGGAGGAGGAGGAGGAGGGTGATCAGGAACAAAGGAGAGGAATGCCTACTATCCATCATAAAAGATTCAGGTTTCATAAGTTCCCTTTCTCTACTGTGACATGGTCTAGATAGTCATCAATCATCTTCTCTGTCACCCCCATAGGACTTATGGACAGGTGAATTTACAGAGTTACAATGATGCTTATGGTACTGGCTATGCCATGAATGATGAAGTATCTAGTTCAGCAGTTTCATGTCTTCATTCAACATCCATGGAACTGAGGCAGGTTAACTAGTTTACAAAGAGGGTACAATCTTAGACCCTTCACATTTCTTGAGACTTTCTAGATAAATAAATCAACATAGAGAAAGATATGGAGGGAGAGAGAGAAAGAGAGAGGGGAGGGGGCGTTGTGACAGTAAATTTTAACACCTGTATCAAATTGTATCTGAATTCAGGTATCTCTATACATTTTATTTATGTATTCTGCTACATTTTATTTATGTAAGTTTTATCACTTGCAACCAAAGAATCTTGATTATTCTCATTATATGAGAACACTCTAATAATTTAATTGGAAATGTAATATGCAAGAGGGGAACTACTGAGAGATTAAACTATATATGAGTTTCTAGAATAGCTGTGGATTTGACTTAAATGAACTGAGACATGGGATCTTCCCATTAGACTGCAATATTTTGCATACTTTTAATTCTTAATTAAAAATACGGAATTTTATTTGCTTGCTCTATGCACAAATTCAAGTAGTGGAAAATATATGTCTGTCTTTAATTATTACTATCTCTGCGAAGACAAGGAATGACATTATTTACCATAAACAAATTAAAATTGAGTGACTTGAAGTTCCAATGTGGTCTGAAAGTAAGCCATAGTGTATGTACATAGATTACCTTTAGGTTCTCTACGTCTTCTTTTCTGGCATATTTCACTTCAAAATATCTTAACAAAATGTAATGTAAAGAACAGAAAATGTGCACTAATTACATAAAATACAATTTTACTTTTTTATTTTCAGTTTAAAAATTTTAAAATTATTTTCTTAGTGCATTGTAATTATACCTCATTGAGGTTCAAGGTGTTAAAAACATACATGCATGCAGCTCTTACTATATTTCTTTGCACACACCACTCCGTTCCTTCTCCTACCTCCCCACACAGGTTAGTGAACTTGGTAGTGATAACTTAACATATTGCCATAGTATTATTTGAACTGTTCTCTTCTTCAATCCTCCCTCTTGTTCTTCTTTGTGGCTGAGTAGAATTCCATTGTGTGTATATACCACATTTTCTTTATCCATTCCTCTGTTGACAGACACCTAGGTTCGTTCCATAATTTTGCTGAATTGTGCTGCTATAAACATGGATATGCATGTATCACTGTAGTATTCTGACTTTAACTCTTTTGGAAAGTTACCAAGGAGTGGTATAGCTATATCATAGGATGATTTCATTCCTAGTTTTTTGAGGTACCTCCAAACTGATATCCATAGTGGTTGTACTAACTTACAATTCCACCAACAGTGTATAAGAGTTCCTATTTCCCTACATCCTTACCAGCATTTATTATTATTTGTATTATTTTTCTTAAATATACTTTTATTGGTACATTGTAATCACACATATACACGCACATAGCACTTGGTGAGCTTTCCCCTGACGTATTCTTGATGATTACCATTCTAACTGGAGTTAGAAGGAATTTCAGTGCAGTCTTGATTTGCATTTCCCTAATTGCTAGTGATAGTGAACATTTTAAAAATATATTTATTGGCCAATGTGATAGTTGGTCTGGTTTGTCAACTTGACTCACCCCAGATCATGTGACTTTGGTTGTGTAACAGCAGATTGAATGGGAAGTCCTGCCCTAAATGTGGGCAGCAGGGTTCTGATAGGTGCAGGACTTGGATAAAAGAAGGAGAAAGCCACGTAGAAGCTGCCGCGACTCTTCCTGAAGAGAACGCATCTGCTTTCGTCTGAGATAGTCAGTCTGCAATTTTGCCGTTTCCTTGAGGAGCTTCTTGATCTTCTGCTCTTGTCTGGGATTGTCGGTCTCCAGCCTTCAAACTGAAGCTTCGCCGTCGTTTCTCCGAGGAGCTTCCTTGTCTTCACACCTTGGGCTGGACTGAATTGGTGGTTGCTTTGATCCTGCGGCTCCAGCTCTTGGACCGCCCGACCGGCTGCTGATTCCTCTGACTCTTCATGTGCAGTCGGAACTTGGGACTACATTGTGAGCCGATCTAATAAATCCTTTTTCTCCCCCCTTCCTTTCTTCATTCTGTGAATTCTGTTGATCTAGTGAACCCTGACCAATACACCCAATTACATTTCTTCTTTTGAAAAGTGTCTATTCAGTTCAATTGCCCATTTTTATTAGGTTATTTGTTTTTTAATGTTAAGTTTTTTATATATTCTAGATATTAGTGCTGTATCAGAGGAGTAGCTGGCAAAGATTTTCTCCCATTCTGTGGGCTCTCTTTTTAGACTCTTGATAATTTCCTTTGCTACACAGAAGCTTTTACATTTTATGCCATCCCATTTATTGATTCACAGTTTTACTTCCTTACCTTTGGAGATTTTATTGATAAAATTGCTACCAATGCCTATATGTTGAAGAGTTGATCTGTGAATACAATTTTTTGCTACATACATTGTAAATAAAATGATAGTCTATGAACTCAAGTGTTTCTTTTTTCAAGTAAGGTGCAATGTATGTGTAATATTAGGAGAGAAACCTTAAATTTGAAATAATCTCACTCATGCTTTTACTAGAATCCTGTATGACACACAACTTCTCCAAGTCCCAGATTTCTTGTGTAAATTAAGTAATCCTATCTTCACAGAATGACTAAGGCTTAAGTGAGCTACATTGTATAGCAATGTGTTTAACAGGTACTTGGGAAAAACAGGAGGTACTTTATAATATTTACTGCCTTTCCCTTTGTAGTAGATATAAATATAGGGAGCATTTTTTGAAGTACTCAAAAATCGTAAAAGGTGATTTTAAAGGAATAATTGGTTCTCTCTTTGGAATAAATTTTGAAATTCTTTAGATAAGTTTATCTGAAAGATTAAAACATGACATATAAAGCATGAAAGAGGCAGGGATTGTGTGCTCTCTCAATTATTAACACAGTTTAGAATAATTATTATTAAAAGAGTGCAGTATGTGTATAAAAATCAACAGACAGATCATTGGAACAGACTAGATAATCTTAAGGCAAAGGCTAAAGTGTAGACTAATTTATTATATCATGAAACAAATAAGAAAGAGCTAAAATTCAATAAATGCTAGAAAAACTTGTCTCTTGGGGTAAAAACAAATTTATATCATTTATGAACATAATTTTCATGTGGTTATAGAAGTTAAAGGTAAAAAAATTTAGAATGATGAGGAACTTTTAAAGCATAAAATCAGTGGGAAAAACAAGAAAGGTAAATATTTAGTAAATAAATGTAGGTGGATATGCAAACATAATACTTCTGTGTATCAAAGTATGAATAAAAACAAATGATAAACTGGGAAAATATTTGCAACAAATACAACAAAGCAAAGAGTTCTCACAAATGATTTAAAGATAACAACCCAGTGGAAAAAGAATAAAGGTCATGTAGAGCATATCATAGAGAAAGAAAAACAAAGGACCTAGAAATATGGGAAAACACTCAACATTACCATTAAGCAGAGAAATATTAATGAGATTTAATTATTGCTGAAAAATGTATAATGATCTGGGTTAATGATGTGTATACAAACTGAAAACTGCACAAGTATTTTATTTATTTATTTATTTATTTATTTATTTATTTGCGGTACTGGGGATTGAACCCAGGGGCATTCTATCTCCGAGCTACACCCCCAGCCCTATTTTTTATTCTTTATTTTGAAACAGGGTCTCACTAAGTTGTGGAAGGCCTCACTAAGTAGCTGAGGCTGGCCGTGAACCCAGATCCTCAGGTCTCAGCCTCCCAAGTACTCGGATTACAAGCGTGTGCCACAACATCTGGCTATAAATATTTTGTAAAGAAATTTGTTGTTAATATGATTTAAGAAATTTAAAAGTTCATATTTATTATCTCCTCAATTCTTATCCTAAATTTAAATCTAATTATCTCCATAACTATACCACAATTTCCTAATCTATTTCTAGAAATCTATGCAAATAAAATAAGTGCTTCTCATTATAATATAATATAAATGTTAATTATAGCATGATTTATAATATAAAAATGGTCAATGAGAGGAGTATGAAAATAATGAAATAGTTAAATATTATATACACATATAAAAAGTTTTATGCCACCATTAAAAATTCAAGAAACATCTAGGGGAGTGTTCATAATATAATATTAATTGAAATGCAAAAGCAAATATGATTCAGACATGAACAAAGTATGATTTCTACTATGACAAAAATATCCTAAAAAAAGAAGGAAAGGAATTATGCAAAAAATGAGATCATACTTGTTTCAAATTTATAATATTATAGAAGGTTTTTATTTACTTTATAGCTTTTACTTTTGTGTGTTTTTCAAATAATTTTTATGATATGTTTCTATAATGAGAAAAATAAATGTTTTAAAAATAAAGTGCTCAAATAAAAGCTAAACATTCTTCTCTTGGATGAAACTAGTTCATCTGTAAAATTACTACTCAAATTTCCGAGTACCCAATAAGGTAAGAAAAATTAATTTGATTTTATGGTACAAAGGTTCAAAAATGAGACACATACTTTATATACTCATGATATGAATATTTCTAACATTGACAACACCAACAGAAAGTATACTATTTTGCATATTTTAGCTCTTTTCTCTTACATGACCTTATGCTTGATTTGCATAATTTAAATGATTCTTTTTGAGTAGCATGTAGTTGCATAATTATTTTTTTAATTACTGTTATTAACCTGTTTGTGTAATAGCAGATAATTTGAATAGATCATTTTCACCTTTCAAATTTTGCAGTTTCATATGCAATATAGATAGATTATATTTTGATAGATTATATCAAAATGGTAAAATTATAGAAGTAGATATAAAGAGAACTATTGAAAGATCTACATAGTCTTTACCCTAAATAAGCACAAAGAAGAAGCTACAGTATTTAAGTTTAAAAAGCAAAAGTTAAGCATTTAATTGTTACACTTGGTGTAATTGTGGAAAATCACAACAAAAAAATGGAACACATGCTGTTTCTTGAATAATATACATTTTTCTTATCTTTTTAAAGAATTTTTCTTATATAGTAGAGCTGAGAACAAAATCATGTATCCACAAATTTGTATGCTCAATTCCAGATAAATATATAAGAATGGTACTCCAAGTTTGATGGATACTGATGCTATTTTCATTTCTACAGTTCTCTAAAAGCAAATACTTTGTTACTTGTAAGAATCCTTAAAATTTAAAATTTCTAGCCATTATTTCCATTTTCAGATTCATTAACACAAATAATAAAGCTCTTAAAATTGTGGGGTGTGTCAGAATATAAATGTCCTTATTTATTCTCCAAATAGACTAGGCACAAGGACTTTCAGGTGAGGCAGATGTCTGATACTCCATGAGGCACAGAGCATGGTTCTGTAACTTGGGATCAGAAGACAAGACAAGACAGTTAGCCTGGGGTGTTATAGCTGTCACCTCTTCCTATACTTAACTAATATTTTTTAAAATGCTCTGAAATTTTCCATGAGGAAGCATTTGATCTGCTGCCGTGACTGAAGTCTATTTTGCTTCCTTCGGGGCATATGCCAATGTTGGGTATCATAAGGACAATCAAGAAGTAGAATACAGTGTCCTGTCCTTCTACAAGGAGTCTGCACCCCCACTGGGAAAGGCCTGCTCTTGTGTAGCCCCTTGTCCCCAAATAATGACAGGACAAAGTTGTGTGTTTTTGAGCAACAAAATGTGTGGTATAGACAACGAATCCTCAGGGATGAATTACTGGGAGCAGACCCTCATGCTGTCAGAGGAGCAGTGCAGATGAAGGCGTATAGTGAGGGTGAGCTAGGGCTTCCAGCACCAACGAGCCTCCTGAATCAAAACACAGAGTGAGAACAATCAATCAATGATTATGGACAGTATAATTAGCTGCTTGAGTAAAAAAGTCTTTCTAGAGGTATCCCTGGTATCTCTTTCTCTCTCATATTCCAATTTCAATAGGTTACCAAACCTGTCAGTTCTGTATCTTTCCCATCTCTTCCACCCTATACCACGTCATCCTTGCTTCTCTTGCATTTTATTTTATTATTTTATTTTCTTGTGGTACTAGGGATTGAACCCAGGGGCATTCTACCTCCTAGCTACATCCCTAGCCCTTTTTATTTTTTGTTTTGAAACAGGGTCTCACTAGATTTCTGAGAATCTCACTATGCTCTCCTCGAACCTGTGATCCTCTTGTCTCAGCCTCCCAAGTACTTGGATTACAGGTGTACCTCACCACACCTGGTTCTTGCCTTACTTTAGAATCCCATTAGCTCTCAACTTAACTATTGCAGTAATCTTCTAACTGGTCTTTTTGCTTACTGTCTTAGGATCTCCCAACCCCTCCTACACTCTATTGTCAGTATGATCATTCTAAAATGAAAATATGGCCATGATAATCCCTTGCTTAAAGCCCTGGTCTCTTTACATTAACTCTTGGGTTGAAGCACATGAAATAGCTGGTATTGAACAAGTTTTGACCTACAGAAAGAACAATTTTCTAATGTAACTGCTTAAAACATGTATCAGGAGACTTTGGGCTACAAATAACAATATCCAACTAAAAATGGCCTAAGATGAAAATATAATTATCTCAAAAAAATGCTTATCCTTAAAGTTGTGCTTCACAACTTTCCTTTTTAAGACTGTCTTCTTATTTTCTCTCACCTACTGTAGGGAGAATTAAATACCCTTCTGAGCAACAGCATCTATTATTAAGGGTTATTATTCAAACTATCAAAACATTTATTTGTCTTCTTTTCATAATAACCTCAAGTTATTTGAGGGCAGGAATAATGTTCTATTTGTCACCATATATGAAAGGCTGTGCACAGTGCCTAGCATATGTGCACTAAATATTATGGAGTAAGGGAATGAATGAATAGCTAGATGGATGAAAACAGCTGACTACATAGAATATAGTCATATTTTATTTCATACCTGCATAGGTACAAAATACAATACAAGCCATTACTTGTCTTGCACTGTCTATTGCAGATTGGAGATTTTCATCACAGTACATTTCTTTTCCAAGATCACTCCCAAGTAGGTTAAACTTGAATTTGTTGCCCACACAACTGTTTACTTGTTTTCAGGCCTGGCAAGATCAGTTAAAATTAATACCCACCACATGGTATACTTGTACTTCACATCCAGATGCAGTCAATACCAATTAGGAGCCCTCAAAGAAAACATTGCCTTACTCCTGTCTCATATAAATACTATGACCATGTATATTTACAACTGTCTTCTTAAATAATGCTGTTTAAAATGAACTTGGATTTTTCGATGCTAAATTTTGGCAAAATATTACTAATGTTTCCAGAAAGTACTTTTAAAATGGTTAGCTAATATTATCTGCAATATTTATTGATAAAAAGTAAGACTTGTTTCATTCAAAAGAAGCATATCTAAAAACATGCCAATACTGCATGTTACAGAAAATTAGGTGATTGATTACCACTACATCTTAAAGTCTATGTTGAAAGCATTATATGATAGAATAAAAAAATAATGAAGTGGACTTTGAGAGCATAGATTGAGTATTAAATGAAACAACCCTGTAGATTATGAACTTTATAGAGGTCTCGAGGTTATACAATGCATCTGTCTTCCTTAAATTGCTTTATCATACATGCTAAATGATCTGTTCTTTCTTTAGATTAACGAAATAATATTTTTGTCAAAATCTAAATTATTTGTATGGTTCAGAGCATTATAAGAAAACATGTATAAATTTCCAGGAGGTTTTGCTGAGGTTCTTATAGCTTATACTCAAAAGAAAGTTCCCTATTCAAAACTGCATATAATAAATTTATGCTTCCTAAAATAGATCACCATTTCTAACACTCAGAGAACTATAGTAGAGTTAGAGGTGTCTGGCCTTACTTATTAATTCCACCTCTCCAACTTCCTCTTCAAACTTTATACTTTTTTTTCCCAGTTGAGAATCTCGCAGAGGTTAAGTGCCAAAAAGAATATTACCAGTTTTGTATTATATAATAGAATACACAGTTAGAGATTTTATGTAGGCTACAAAAAACAGTAAATCTCAAAGTGCAGAATGAACAGTATATTCCAAGGTGACATTATAAAAAGGAAGGACATCTACGTGCTTGAGCACACAGGAACTCTCAGAAACAAAGGTACCAACCTGCAATCTCACCATGAAAGGTAGTCCAACAATTAGAACTCAACTTCCCTTTGTTACTGATGATTTTATTTTCAGAAACATGAGGTATACTCAGCGCCATCTCATGTATGGAAAATTGGAGGAACTGCTCTGTGGTTCAGGGAGGTTTCTACTGCTGAGGTGACTCAGTGACTCAGGAGGTATCTATGGGAGGAGAAAGATGCATGACTCTTTGCTGACATCACACAAATCCAATTGCACAAGACAAGCATATCATCATGAATTTCTGGCCTCTCTCCCCTATGCTATTCAGGTCATGAATCAGGAGAAATAATGTCAAGGCAGAAAAATGGAGGACTAGCACCAGAATCCATCCTGAGCTTGGTCATGAGGAGGTGGGGATGATGGTATATCCAAGACTAGGCCACATGGATCCATGACGTATCATAGGACATATGAGCCTGGAAGGTAGATCTGAGACAAGTACAAAGCTGATAGTTGGGGGAAGCACATAGGATCAAATCCAAACTCCTATCAGATTCAGGTTATCAGTGTAGGTATAAAAGAGTTAACTATGGACAGCAGCAGCAGAAAATAAAACTCTTTTACAGAGAGCCTGAGAGTCAAGGTCAGAACCAAGTCAGCTGCAGGATGGCATAAATGGAGAGTGACTTCGATGGCTAGGTTTGCTTTTCCCCCAGTATCTTGCCAGAATTAGTTCCAGTGTGGCCTCCAGTTGAGCCTACAGGTAGAAGAACCAGAGGAATGTGAAGGCTGGTGCTATTAGTGCTGTTAAGTGGTGAGACACTATGAGCTGGACCCACTGCCATTCAACGTCGCCTCACCTCCACCTTTCCATGCTTGCCCATCAGAATCTCTGGCTGCCATCCTTCATTCCCTGCATTACACACTCTTTTGGGTTTCTCCCTGCATCTCTAGGGGAGTGCTCCTAGAATTTTCATGAACAGATAATGTTTCAGTCAGCATTCTCACTGCTGTAATCCAAAACACCTGACCACCACAATTTAAAGATTTATTTACTCACAGTTCTAGAGATTTCAGGGGGTTCAGTCCATGTTAGGCCAGGTTATATTAGCAGAGCTCAGGGCATGGTGGCGAGAAGCAGAAAGAGAGAGAGACAACACAAGCATAATAGTTCTGCTCTCACATTAAGGATGTAAGACAGTTAGCTAGCAAGGGGCTTCAAGGACACAAGAACAGTCTCTAAGGCCCCACCCCCAGACACCCACCTCCACCAACCACATCCCACCTGCCTAGGTTACCAACCAATAAATCCATTACAATGGATTTATCCACTAATGAGATTACAACCCTCAGGATTTAATTATATCAACTCTCAACATCAATACATAAGCTCTTTCAAGGGACATTCTATGTCTGAACCATAACAAAGAATTCCTTTCTCTCCTGAGCAAGGACATGTTGACACTATTCCTCTAACAGTGATCTATCTACATCTCATCTCCAATTGCCTCTTAATTGTTCAACTAGACTCTCAGGCCTCTTGCTTTCCAGGTGATCTGTGCTTCTCTTCCTCTACACAGGTTCTTAATGTGAGTTCTATGAACACATAGGATTCAAATGGTCTGTGCACCACTTGAAATTAAGAATTTGGATATATTTCCTAATGTGGACTTTTCTGAAGAGATATCATTGGATTTGCAGTGAGGGTGGCGTAGTAGAATGGGGGAAACACTAATTTATGGCATCTATGTTATTCATTGGCTTCCTGCCATTCTCTTTCTAGTGTAACAATAGCACCACTACTACAATCACTAATAGAATTTGTACAGCACTTTTACGACTTACGATCTTCTTTAAAATGCTCTTTTGTATTCATAGCCCCATTTGATGTTCATGACTTTCCTGAGGGAGGGCAGGTCTTATTATATCCATTTGCTGTTGAGGAAAGTCAGACTCAAGGCGGTTAAGAATCATCTAGCTAAGTATATGGCAGAGCTGAAACCAGAAGCCAAGTACTTTGACTCTTGTTCTGAAGGCAAAGATGGCTCTTTGCATGGCCAACCTACTTAATACCTAAACGGGACCTTTCCTTTAGTATATTTACAAACAAAATGATTCACTGATTTAAAATATACCAGAAGTTAGTAATTCAGGGAACTAAATGTGTTGCTGGTTTAGATTTGCTGAATGCCCTTAGATAAAACATTTAACCTTTCTTTCTCAATAAATCTGTGAAGTAGAGTTAAAACATTATCCCATACCAGTAAAGTAACAATTAATAATTCATAGAACATTTAGAAATTTATACATGCTATGTAAATAAAAAAAATGTTTTTGATGCTATTTTGAGCAGGTCAGTTTTTCCTGGGCTAAATTAATAACAAAAAAAGTGTGGGTATGAGATTGAATGTGTAATTCATTTCCTGATTAGATTGTTTATATAAAAATGTCCACATTTTTTTCTGCATTTCTGGTTGATTATTTCTCCTACTAAATTTACTGTCTCATGAAAGCAGCGTTTGTTCGTTTGTAGAATCATTTAGCATGTATTAGACTATGGGGACCTGAGATGGAACTTTTCCCATTTAAGAAAATAGCCACTCTGTATTTAGATTCCTGTAGGGGACACTTTAGGAGAGTGATGTTGTTCTATCATGCCTACAAATACCTCATCTGGGTCTGGAGTCTCTGATATATCTGCTCATTCAAGATAGCAGCACTTAGTAATTCAACAAGATGTAAGTTGGCTAATAAACAAAGCCAGTGTTCTCAGGGGGTTTGAACAACACTTCCTGTGTTTGACTCTGGTTGCCCTGAAGTTGTTTTAAGTCCAGCACTGCTGGAGAAGTTTCCCCTGGTGCACTGAACAGCTCATGCCATGTCAAAGGGCATTGACCTTTTCACTCATAGAACAAAAAGACTGGAAACAAATTATGCTCAGAGAACTGGTCAAAGGATAACAACAAGGACAAAAAAAAGTGCCTCCCTCCCTGCAACAAAGGATGAACATAAATTCTAAGCTTTGAAGCATTATCTTTCGGGTATTGTCTCTTTTACCAACTTTTATTTAAAGTGTAATATGAGCATTTGCTTCAGTTTACTCTGAAAACTCTCACCCCCACCCTGCATTGGCTCCCTCTGCAGAACACATGAACTAACGACTGTCATGTCTACTCCCTCTCTCCAACTGGGTCTGTTCCAATTTATGAGCTGTCCACCATCAATCTGAGTCTTCCAGAGAGAATGACTCATCCGCAAGCTTCGCTCATGGTTTCTGAGAGTATATTTAGTGTGAAGAACTGGAGGATGCAGCATATCCAAACACATGTTAGGGTACAGAATTTGAGTGGGAAGAAGAGGACATGGCTAAAATAGAATTGTAATGAGCCAAAGAACTGGAGGCCTCGCTTAGCTTTTTCAGCTATGTAGCTGTAGCAACACCTACAGTTCCCCACCAAGAATGGCACGCCATGCTAATGTAATGAAATGAGGCCTCTTTAGTGATTTCCTATGGAAGCAAGAGAAACATGCTCATGGTAAAAAATACGCTTAATGTAAAAAAAAATAAAGTGAATCTATGCTCCATCGTTGTTCCAAGCTGGTGGAAAAATAATTCCTCTCTTTGTTAGTGAAATTAGTCAACAACACTTGCCCCAGAGCTACTTGTGTAGGTAACTGCATTAAGTGCGCTGATCACAATCTTTGAGACACTGTTGAGGTTAGCCAGTCACACAAGCCTATAAACCCAGTACTTGGGAGGCTGAGTACAGAAGATTACAGATTTGAGGCCAGCCTCAGCAATTTAGCCAGACACTCTTTCCAAGTAAAAATTTAAAAAAATAATAGAAAGGCCTGGGGGTATGGGTTGGAGGTAGAATGCCCCTGGGTTCAATCTGCAGTACTGAAACATAACAAGAAAAACAAAAACATCGCTGAGGTTGCCTCTTCAACAGCAAACCCAAACTGAGCATGACACACTTGCAGGGACCACTACCCCCATTCACAACCACACCCCTGAACAGAAAACTTTTGCTTTTATGAATCCCATCACTGTTTAAATGTCAAACACAGTTAGGGAAGGCTGGCCAGGACCTCATGTTTGTAGTGTTCATAAGGTCATCGGTGTTCTGACACAGAGGAGTCAGCACTGGAAAGCGGATCACGGATTTCTTTGCCCTGAACTAATACCCCTCAGAGTCCTCATACCTTGATCTCTTCTTTCTTTGTTTTATGACTCTGTGTTCCTTTTTCTCCCTTTCTGTGGCTAACACTGTCTTCCTCTCATCTACTCCTCTCTCTCTTTTTTACCCTGTCTTTTTAAAATTTCTATCTTTATTTTGTCTCCTCTCTCTTGTCCCTTTCACTTTCATTTATTTTCCTTAACTCACTATGATGTTGAACTAGAGACTATGCTTTAAAAACTTATAAATCTATGCAGAAAAGTTCATTTTTTTCACTTCTTTAGTAATCCATAATTAGTAAAACCAAAGTTTTATATTGCTTTCTTGAAAAAAATCACTTATTCATTGTTTTAATTTTCAGGAAGGCTTGATTTCTTTTTTTCTCTTTACTAGCTTAATAGAAAAAGAAAAAATCCTCAATGTTAATATGCAATCCAAATAGACTTCAGGATTACAAGCGTGTGCCACCATGGGAGGCTGAGACCGGAGGATCCGGGTTCGCGGCCAGCCTCAGCTACTTAGTGAGGCCCTCCGCAACTTAGTGAGACCCTGTTTCAAAATAAAGAATAAGGCCGGGCATGGTGGCGCACTCTTGTAATCCCAGTACTTTGGGAGGTGGAGACTGGAGGATCCGGGTTCGCGGCCAGCCTCAGCT
>PVJS01036598.1:12500-20353 GCA_004027185.1 Glis glis | reverse complement strand
GGGGCGTTCTACCTCCATGCTACACCCCCGGCCCTATTTTTTTATACTTTATTTTGAAACCGGGTCTCACGAAGTTGCAGAGGGCCTCACTAAGTAGAGAGAGAGAGAAACAGGGAGTGAGAGAGAGAGCTGAGGCTGGCCATGAACCCTGATCCTCCAGTGTCCGCCTCCCAAAGTACTGGGATTACAAGCGTGCGCCACCACGCCCGGCTTTTTATACTTTATTCTGAAACCGGGTCTCACGAAGTTGCAGAGGGCCTCACTAAGTAGCTGAGGCTGGCCGCGAACCCGGATCCTCCGGTCTCTGCCTCCCAAGTACTGGGATTACAAGCGTGTGCCACCACGCCCGGGCTTTATTTTTATTTTGAAATAGGGTCTCACTAAGTTGCTGACAGTGGCCTAAAACCTGTGATCCTCCTGATTCAGCCTCCCAAATACTGAAATACTGGTGCACCACCAGGCCCAGCTTCTTAGCGAATTTGATAATTTATTTATCTTGAGCTAGGTGCTATGGCAGGCACCTGTTATCACAGCTACTCAGGAGGCTGAGGCAGGAGGATGGTAAGTGCTATGCCAGCCTGGAAAATGTAGTGAAACCCTGTCTTTAAAAAATAAGTAAATAAATATATTATCTCTATATTTATAAGTATTTATATGCAGCGTCTTCATTTTTCATTCACTATTGACTTTCCACCATGAATGATTTAGCTTTCTTTGACCCCATCTTCTTCCCACACTGTACACACTCAGCTTTTCTAGCACTCCAACTTATTTTTCCCCCTATAACTACCTTAGGTTTTCATTAGACCAGTGCTCAGTACCACCTGAAAATAGAAATCAGTATTTAGTATATTCAGAGCTGAGCCAGGTGAAATACTGTGGTATCTTTCCTTTGCAACTTAGATTTCACTTAAGGAATAATTCTTTTTTTTTTTTTTTGGCGGTACTGGGGATTGAACGCAAGGACATTCTACCTCCAAGCTACACCCCCAGCCCTATTTTTTATTCTTTATTTTGAAACAGGGTCTCACTAAGTTGTGGAAGGCCTCACGAAGTAGCTGGGGCTGGCTGCAAACCTGTGATCCTCCTCTCTCAGCCTCCCAAGTATTGAGATTACAAGCATGTGCCACCACGCCCGGTGGAATAATTCTTAAGAGTCCATGTGCTTTCTTAATTTTCAGTGCACTGATTCAGTATAGAGCTATACATCGTCTGTATCTCCTTAGTGTATCTGGATGCACCAGGCATTTTAGAAGTCTCCCCTGGAGCCCCTTGTTCCAAAGACACCCCCACCCTTTCACCATCATGCCGGCTCTTCTTTTACCTTTGCCCTGTTGCCATTAGACCCCTGGATCTTGGCATCTCTTTCCTGTAGTTCAATTTCTGGATGTTCCCGCTGCCCAGTTAAATCTCTCAGTTTACTTGGGTCTGCAAAGTCAGTTCCTGCTCATCCATCTGCTTCCCACCTTCCTGGAGTTTATTACTGCTATCATCCTCTTCTTCCTTTTGGGTTTGTGTCTCAGCTATCATTTTAGTGACATTCGGGGAAGGAGCATGTGTGTGTGTTCTTTCCAGGTGCTGGTATCTGGAGGAAGAGCACTGTAGAGGGAAGGAGAAGCACAGAGGCCTGGACTGAGAGCGTGTCTGGCATCCTGAGGAGGCCTCATGGCCCTGGTGGAGTACACCAGAGGGCGGGAAGAGAGGAGGTCAGACATAATGGGGCCTGGGGTCACCATAAAGTCTTTGGCTTTACGCTGAGTTAGTGAGAAGTCATTGGATAATTGTGAGAAAAGGAGAGGAGGTGGCAGTGGGGGGAGGGGCAGCGAAGGTGGAGGGATCAGTAGATCAGAGGGTTGAAGGATTGTTGATGTTGGATTAGGTGGTGTGAAATGGAATGACAAGTTAGTGAAGAATGAATTTAATGTTTGATATTGAAATTATAGAAGGGTCACAGTTTTTGGTAATGACCAAATCCAGATGTGACCATGGAAGTACAAAGGCTGGGTTAGGGGAAACAAGATCCAGTATTGGTGTAAAAGATGCCAAGGACCCAAGAGGCTAGCTATTTGAAATAATAATCTTTACAGATACTGGAATTATCAGGAATTGTGATGAGTAGTCAAAGACAGTGAGCCAGGATCTAAAGTCTTGGAGGGCGATCTGTGGGGCCAGTTGAGGCCCACAGCAAGATGCTAGTAGAAGACATAGCCTCAAGAGAGCAGATTCAAAGCTGGAGGTTTTTTAGCATGGTGAGTGGTCTGGTGGTGGCAGAGGAGCCAAGAAGGTACCTGTCCCCATTAGTCCCAGTGGTACATGATTCATGGAGGAAAAACTGGCCACCATTTGCAAGATGGGTTTTAGTTTAGCCAGAAGGTGAAAGGGATATTAACAGTAATTGAAGATATAGAGTACTTAGTTCATAACTATTGTAGAGGATACAATGAAAACATTTTGGAAAAAGGACGACCCCAAAAGGCAAAATTCTGTATTATCTTATTTGAGTCATTCAAAGGAATGTCCACTAAAAGAGTCTGATGAACCTCAGAGTAGAAGAAAGCTTTGCAGTTGAAACTGAAATAGGTTGTGATTTAAGTACAATATTATTTGCATTTTGGCCTGTTCAGTGACCAGCTCTGCAAACGTGTAGTCTTGGATAGGTTTCTTCTTTTCTTTCTCTGGACACTGGCGATTGCATCCAGGGCCTCACACATGCTAGGCAAATGCTCTGCCATTCAGCTACATCCACAGCCCTAGGTTTCTTGATTTCTTATAAACTTTCCTCATCTGCAAGGTAGGAATAGCTTCTCCCTGATAAAGCTCATGTGAGGATTAAATGAGAACATGTACAAAGCCCTAGCACGTGAAAACACTCACTGATGGTAGCTCCTAGTAACCAAGAATCTTTAAGAAATTCTTTGTTTTTATTTTTTTCTTGCGGTACTAGGGATTGAACTCGGGCATTCTACCTCCGAGCTATACCCCCAGTTCTATTTTTATTCGTTATTTTGAAACAGGGTCTCACTAAGTAGTGGAGGGCCTCACCAAATTGCTGAGGCTGGCCATGAACCTACGATCCTCCTGTCTCAGCCTCCCAAGTACTGGGATTATAAGCGTGCGCCACCATGCCTGGCTGATTGTATCTTTTGTATTTTTTATGGCATATGAGATACAACTCATATACCATAATAGTCACTCTTTTACAGTGATTTTAGGATGTCTACAGGGCTATGCAGCTGTCACTCCTGCCTTCATTTAGGAATCTGAACTAGTCATAACCCTCCAGTTTGTGGGTTACAGGCTCTAGGAAGGAAATGCCTTTTGTGGCTAACTTGTCTCGTTTTCTCTCTTTCAGGAAAGTTCACATCCTTGGCTCTTTCCAAAACATCAAGATGGCAAGAACTGCCATTTGCAACCTCATCCTGGGTAAGAGTGGTTTAGTTCTCTGAAAAGAAGTGGGGAAGGGGATTTAAGAACTCACACCCCATTTGCAAAGCAGTTTAGGGTGATATTAAAGATTCCAAGGAGAACCACTTGGGAATTGGCAAATGTGAGCTGGGAGAAAAATATAGGACTATTTTGCTTAGATTCCATTCGTCTGTCTGCTAGAGAAGAGACAGGGTTTATTGGGTAATGTTGCTTAAATCTTACTGCTTTCTCCTGAGGAAGTACGCAGAAAAGCCATTCCATAATAGCAGGGAACATCACATTTTAAGTTCAAAAAGGGAGCTATGGACGAGCCTTAGTCAGTGTAATCGGTTCACTTTATCTGAGTTGCAGGATCATAGCAGCTTGCTCGGGGACGCTCAGGATGCGCTGGGGCCCAGGTCTGACTGGCTGCTGCTGCTTGAAATGTTTGACACTCAGTGCCTTGGGCTCTTAGAAACTTAAAATGTGCTTTGGGAAATATTTGGGTGTGGTTTTCTATAAGATTCTTTTGGTGATTTAAGATCTAATTTTAAATGTCCCTGGTCTTATTAGGGTTGCAGACTCTTTTCCATGTAGACTCTATATATGTGAGTATAGTTGTATACATAGACAACTTTCTTTTTCCTTTACAGGAAATCCTCCATCGAAGGTTTATGGCAATATTCGTGCTGTGGCTAGCAGAGCAGCAGATCGGTTCTGATTTCAAATCAAGAAACTTTTTGTCTTACCTTTGGACTCTAAAGAAAAAAACCTTACATTCTGCAGGTGGTCACATGAAATGTCAAGAATTTTTCAGTCACTTTAGGCCTGGGTCCCTTCTTAGATTCTCAGCTAGAAGCATAAGCAGAAAGGAAAGGTTTAATAATATTCACACTCAACTTTTAGGATAATTTAAATGTCAAAATCTAATACTATTACCCTACATGTTATCTATAATTTACTTTTTTTTCCCACCCAATACTGGGTATTGAACCCAGAGACTTGCACATGCTAGGCAAATGCTCTATTACTGAGCTACATCCCCAGCTGTTTTTATTTTTTCTTTTGAGACAGAGTCACCCAGGCTGGCTTTACACTTCGGAGTCCTCCTGCCTCAGAGGCCTTCCAGGTAGCTGGGATTATAGGTGTGCACCACCTTGCCCAGCAAACTATCAATGTTTCATTTTAAGTTACATGTAAATTTGCAATTTAGAATCCTCTCATTTAGAGGAAATTTGTTACATAAACAATTATTGTGTGAAATCTTGCTTTTTTATTTATAAATTTATCTTATAAATTTATAAATACTTCTCTGTAAATTGTAATTAAAAGAATCATCTCAGAAAACCTGAGTCATGACCTTTCCTTAACACTGGGAGTTGTGTGAATATTTTAGAATCAAGTCATAAGCAGCAGTTTTGGTTTCACTATATTGTATGAACCAGTTAAGTGTACCTGTTTTGCAGTAAGACCAGCATCACAAAGTTAATGCAAGAAGAGTTTTATTTTTCAAATAAGTATTTAACAAAAGTAGTCACACATTACAAATGTTGGGTATATTTATCCTAATTAGTAAATGGGAAATGTTTTTCCCACAAGAAAATCACTATGTTCTACAAATGCAAGGCTTTTTTTTTTTTTTGTAGTGGGGATTGAACCTTAGGAGCATTCTATCTGAGATACACCCCTAACCCTTTTTTTAAATTTTGAAACATGGCTTAAGTGCTGAGGGCTTCATTGAGTTGCTGAGGCTGGCCTCAAACCTGCAATCCTCCTGTCTCAGCTTCCTGCAGTAGTCTTAACTAGTGTCTGCCTTTTTTTTTTTTTTTTGTGGTACTGGGGGATTTAACCCAGTGGCATTCTACCTCTGAGCTATACCCCCAGCCCTATTTTATTTACTTTTCTTGAAACAGGGTCTAAGTTGTGGAAGTCCTCACTAAATTGCTGAGGCTGGCCACAAACCTGTGATCCTCCTGTTTCAGCCTCCCAAATACTGGGAGTACAAGGGTGTGCCAAGCGCCCTGCTAAGTCTCCCTATTTGAATGTGATCTGACTTTTTTTGGTACTGGGGATAGAACCCGGGAGCATTCTGCCTCTACTTACAGGTGGGTGCCATCACACCTGGCTGTGATCTAATTATTTTATGTATTTTTTAAATGGAAGGAACCTACATCATTAAACGTGTTTTTTTCTGTTGTTTTTTGGACTATGGACTGCACCTAAAGGCAATTCTACCTCCATTATATACCCCCCACCCAGCCCTTTTCACTTTGAAACAAGGTCTTGCAAGTTGCTGAGGGTCTCGTTAAATTGCTGAGGCAAGCTTCGAACCTGTGATCCCTGTCTCGGCCTCCCAAGTACTAGGATTATAACAGGCATGCACCACCATACCCAGCTTTGGCCAAAACTTTTAATGAGTATCAGAAAGTTCATGCAAGTACTGAAAAGAAAAAGTATTCTTAAGCTTCTTTTTCCTTTGTATCAGAGCAAACATTAAAAGCTAGGTTATATGAACAATTGGAGCTTGATCACTGAACAAGAGACAAATCAGCAGGTAGCCTTGTGGAGTTTTTATTCACTTTATAGTCAGGGAAGACAATATATAATTATGTCAGAAATGGATAAATGCTATGGAAATAGGGGGGGGAAAGTGAGTGGGATAGAGACCCAGGTGTATTTGCATTTTTAAATAGGGTACCAGGAGAGTTCCTTTTGAGCCAGTACATATCGGAACAAAAACCTGAAGGCATTAGCTACTGGACATTGTGTGTGGGTTTGGGAGGGTGGGTGGGCAGATAGTGCGAAAGCCTAAGATGGGAGCTAAATAAGCTCCAGACACAGGGAGGCTATGGTGGTTGGAGAGGCTGAGTAGTAAGAGAGGTCAGGGAGTAATGAGGGGCAAGTCAGTCCTACAGGGCTTTGTAATTACTTGTTTTGCCCAGTGATAAGCAGATTTATTTTACCCATAATTCACAGGGAAAAGTCAAACATCACTTTATCAAAGCTTTTTAAAACTAAAAGGATGAAGAGGAAACTATCTTAGGGCTATGAAAGTCCACCAAAGACCACTGAATCCATTCAAGCAAGTTTCAAATATTTTATTTTCTTATTCATACAGTATGAAGTTTTCTAAGATCCCACAACATGACGTGTCATGCAGAAGAAAAACTAAACATTCAACATAAACCACCCCCTCCCTTTACCCACCCTACACACAAACTAAAAAAGGGAAGGAAAAAAAAAGGAAAAAGAAAAACCCTCATTTCCCCAGTAAGGAAATAATGTTTGCACTATTTTTCTGTAACGCCAGCCAAGATATGCACAAGCAAGAGAAATAGAAAGCATTTGCTAAAATATTTGTAACAAATAATTATGTACAAAAAATTCACAAAAGACTAGTTCCCCCTTGAAGCAGAGCACATGGCAGTTGACACTGGAACAGATCAAACCACTGGCTGGGATTGTAAGCCACGTACTGATCCAGAGGAAGAAAGTTACATGTAGTGGAGATTTTCAGTTTGAACATTAACATTTCCGAAGTTTGGCAACATTATCTTTTTAAATTATGCAAATTATGTAAACAAGAGGTACATTTTAAATCGATCTACATGCAAAACTCCATGTCATGCAAGGACACCAAGCACCGGGATTTTTCTCTCACAGACAGAGCCCATGATGTGCAGCACTCAGTTGAAGGAACAGCGATGGCAGGCAGGGATAGTCAATTTAAGATTCGTTCACCTTGATTCGACCTGCCCTTTACCACTCATGATTACAAAACCAGTTTTTATAGAAAAACTATATAGGGGAAGACTACTGTACTATAAAGCTACCCAAAGTGTTTTTCTTCCAGCCAATAGTACCTTTGCAGAAAAGTGAAGGGATAATATCAAGTGGTGGAACATGATACACTACTTTTATATCACACAAATTTATTAAGTTATCATCAGTTACCAATTATATGGGCAAAAATGCATTCCCTATGCCTTGTGATAAATTTAGAAGTAGAAATTTGAATAAAATTTTGCTCTTCTGTGGCACATATACTAGCAAGATTTCTCCCATTTAAGTCACAAATATGTGTGGGTGTTTAGATACATACATGCACATCAGATACATGTATCACCAGATTTTTTAAATTAGCTGCAAGTCGTTTGAAACACAGAAGGGAAATTCATGGTTCAAACATGAGTTTAATGACATTATTTATCCATGTATAATGAAACTAACGGATATCCTAAGCAGTTACATGATTACTTTAGGTTCTCCATTAAGTAATGCATAAGAGAAATCATGATTGCCTCAGACAGCTTCTGGCCTTTATAAAATCACAATTGGTAAATTAAGTTTACTCAGGGACATTTAATAAATGTAATGGCTCCTAGTTACAAAGTAACAGAAGGAAGCAGCCATAGCATGGTGCGGTTACTATATGAACACAAGAACTA
>PVJS01036598.1:0-10000 GCA_004027185.1 Glis glis | reverse complement strand
CAACACAAAGTCACACATGGTGTAGCTACTATCTTGACCTTTAACACTATAGATTGGTTTTGTCTCTTTTTTGCACTTTGAACCCAGGGGCATTTTACCCCCAAGCTACACCTCCAGCCCTATTTTATTTTTTATTTGGAAACAAGGTTTTGCTAAGTTGCTGTGAGCCTCACTATGTTGCTGAGGCTGGCTTCGAATCTACGATCCTCCTATCTCAGCCTCCCAAGTACCAGGATTAGAGGTGTGTGCCCCCAGGCCCAGCTTTTTTTTAACATTTTATAAATGGAATCTCTTTCATGTTTGGCTTCTTTCACCCAACATTTTGAGTGTGAGATTAATCCAAGTTGTTGTGTACAGTGGCACATGTATTATTTATTTTTTGGTTTCATTTTCTTGGTACCAGAGATTGAACCCAGGGTCTCATATATACTAGGCAAGTACTCTACAACTGAGCTACATATGCCCAACCTTCTTTCTTTCTTTCTTCCCTCCCTCCCTTCTTTCATGGCAATGCTGGGGATTAAACACGGGTGCATTACCACGGAGCTATAATATTCCTAGCCACTTTTATTTTGTTTTGAGACAGGGTTTTGAAAACGGAAGGCCTTACTTGAAAAATGTCTTTTTTTAACCATCTGAGTTTACAGAGAATTTTAGATTGGAAATAACTATGTTCCTCAGAATTAGAAAAGCAATGCTCCATTGTCTTCTGGTTTCTACCTTTGCTACTCAAATATGGTGCTATTATGACTTTTTTTTTCTTGGTACTTGGGGTTGAACCCAGGGGTATTCTACTTCTGAGTTACACACTCAGCACCCCCTCCTTTTTTTTTTGCTTTTGAAACAGGGTCTCACTGGGTTGCTGAGTCTCACTACTTTGCTGAGGCTGTCCTTGAACCTGTGGTCCTTCTGTCTCAGCCTCCCAAGTACTGGGACTACAGGTGTGTGCACCACCACGCCCAATGCCATTATGATCTTGACTCTGGATGAAGTTCCTCCCCAACTCCTACTATCTCAGCTCTTTGTAAATTTGTAGACCCATCTCTTTGTTCCCACTGTTTGGAAACTTCATAACAATGTGCCTATGTTCAGATTTATATATATATATATATATATATATATATATATATATATATATATTTACACACACACACACACACACACACACACACACACACACACACTATACTGGGAACTAAGTAAATCCTTTCAGTCTGGAAATACATTGCTTTTGGTTTTGTGGTATTTTCTTGACTCATTATCGATGATTTCTTTCTGTTTTCTTTCTCAGACCCCTAGCATTTGGGTGCTATGGCTCCTAAAATAATCTCTAAATTTAAATTTCCAAGAGCTCTTTTATATGTTATCCAATTTTTGCTTCAAGTATTCAATATATTATATCTCTCAGCCTAACAGCGACAGGTTTTTCTTAACAGCAACAGGTTTTTCTTTTGCTTTTAAAGTTTTTATTAGCCTTGCCTAAATTGTTTCTTACAAGTTTCTTTTTTGGGACTGCTATCCATGTTTCAATGTTTGTTCCTCATATGTTTGGAGATCCTTGCTCTGTTTCTGTGGAAAGGACACTGGAACCTCTGTGCATACAACGGGGCTGGTGACAGTGAGTACACTTCCAGTGATCTGGTGGGACCATTTCTCTGAGGAGGTAAAATTCCCCAAAGAGGCTTCATCCCATCTCTTGCCTAGAGAGTATTAAGTCCCAGTACCAGGAGTTAGGACCAGGAAGAAAACTAGAAATGTCAACATGCAAATATTCTTATTTTCACTTAATTCCCCAACATACACATCCCCCATATCTCTGTCTCATGTTTCCTAACCTAGAGACTCTCCCCAGTCTAGCAGGGTTTGAGAGAGAAACCTGTTTGGCTGAGCAAAGAAGAGAAGCGGTTTTCGTGTCCTAATTGCTTTCAGTCTTCCTGCTTTTAGCCTTACTTTCATCCCCAAAGTTACTCATGCCAATAATCTCCGAGTCTTCCAGGGATTCTGCATTATAAATGAGGCTCCGATTTCCAAACTGATCACTTAGAATCTTTTCCCCCTGACTACTGGGTTAGTTGACCACTCAACCGTTTAAATTACCAAATTTATTTGTCTTCTCTGCTATTCATTTTGTCCTTGCAGGTTCATAACCTTGTCTGTTTTAATCCATTGTATTTCAAGTTTTGGGTGGAAGCAAAATAAATGCATGTCTTCAATCCACCTACTTAATATTGTCACTAATCATAAATGTTAAGTACTATAAAAATGTTAAAGTAGGTCTATAGTATGTAATTTTTTTTTTGGTGGTGGTACTGGGAATTGAACTTAGGGTCATTCTGCCTCTGAGCTATATCCCTTGCCCTTTTTATTTATTAATTTATTTTTAAACAAGTTCTCACGAAGTTGCTGAGGCTGGCCACAAACTTGCAATCTTCCAAGCACTAGGATTACAGGCATGCACTGCCACGCCCAGCTACAGTATGTTATCTTATCATTTTTCCCACTTCTTCATTGCTTTAGCTTGGGAAGTCAGAATAAAAAGAATACAATGGACCCAATGCTATGAGCTTGATAAACATTTAGAAAAGTTGGTTTGAAACACAAAATAAATATTTTTCTCTATTCATGGACCAGCCCCTCAAACTAAAAAGAACAGCAATTTACTTATAAATATTGGAAAACAAACCCAAAGTTTAGCTTATGTCTTCAGCATAGATAATATTTCTATACATAAAAAGATATATTTTTTAATTTCCTTTACTGATAAGTGAGGTATATGTTGCTGGTTTTTTTTCCTTTGGGGGGCCCTTTTTAATTTTTATTTGTATTTTGAGACAGGTCTTGGTAAGTGACCAACTTGGCCTCACACTTGCAAATCCTCCTGCCTTGGTCTCCTGAGTGGCTGGGTTTACAGGTATGAGCTACTGCACCTATAAATACACTGTATTTAAATATTTACTAAATGCAAGCAGTCTTCATTTATATGCATCCCTACCACTCCAGCCAAGACTTGAGATTCCTTCTTTTCTTTCCTTCTTTTAAAATCTGGTTGTTATCTACAATGCCACTACCAGCCTGGTTTCATGTCACATTCAACCATATGTCAGTCTATGGGAGTCCTTCAGTGATCTTTGGCACTGGAGAAGGAGAAACGGAAGGGACAGCAACACTTGTACCAGTACCACCTGGCAGGAGTGCAGTTTCAAAGCTATCCAACTCTCCCAAAAAGACATAATCTATTTTTTTACACTATCATACCCCCCACCAACACACACACACAAACTTTGTGAAACAAAACCCAAAGATAAGTATTCTCTTGCATGGAAGGAAGATGTGCTGAGGACAGTATGAACAACCAAAATGCCAAAGTAGCTACACTTCAGTCTTTGCATAACACACAACTATCAAAGTGACCTGCTTTTCCTTGGGTGACTTAAATTAAAAAATGAAAAGAAAGGGAAGAGGGAAAACTTTCTATAGAATTATTCTGCCATGACTGACTGAGAAACTTCATAACTTTTTGTTACCTTTGTCTCTACTCTGGATGCTTCGGTATTCTCTAGTATCTCTAGTTTATAATTAAAAATCCTTACAACACATCAAAAGCTGGTATCTGTTTTAAGAGCAGAAGTAGAGGAAAAGCTGAATGAGTGGTGCCAAGTCCACTGAAGAAAGTCACTAAGAGGAGAAGCTGAGCCACTGCCAGTTTTCACCTAAAGTTTCTTTTTTTTTTTTTTTTTTGCGGTACCGGGGATTGAACGCAGGGGTGTTCTACCTCTGCGCTACGCCCCCGGCCCTATTTTTTATACTTTATTTTGAAACCGGGTCTCACAGAGTTACGGAGGGCCTCACTAAGTAGAGAGAGGGAACAAGAGAGAGCGAGAGCTGAGGCTGGCCGCGAACCCGGATCCTCCGGTCTCTGCCTCCCAAAGTACTGGAATTACAAGCATGCGCCACCACGCCCGGCCATTAGAGTTGTTTCTAAGTCTCCTATGAGGGTAATCCCCACCTCTACACAGAGCCTTTGCCCTCAAACAGAATAATTACCCATCAATAGCTTGGGAAAGGAGGGGGCAAATCGCCATGCACACTGCATAGCAGGCAAGTTTAGGATGCACAGGATCTCCATTTCTGCTGCCCCCATGAATCGGATTTTATATTCCCAGATGAGATTCATGAACACATATTTCTCACAGGAGCATTTTCAAACAAGCTTATTTTAAAATAAACCTTAAGAATAACAAGTGATTAATTTGGAGGCTATTAACATTAAGTAAAATTTACTAGTATCATTCCTATAATATTTTATCAGAGAATGGCTAAAAATATTCTTGAAAATAATAACTGCTAATTATTAACAGTTACAACAAAGAACTATGCTCTATCAAGGTTTTTGAAGTATATTTTAAAAACAAAACTAATGGAAGAACCAGGTCTTTCTATACTTACAGCACAGAATTCTTCAAAGGATATTCTCCCATCTCCATCCTTATCTGCATTTATTATGGTTTTGTCTACAATTTGCTGTAACTGTGTATCTTTCAGATTGTTCCCCACCATCATCTTCAACACCTGGAAGAGCTCCCCATTGGAAATATAGCCATCTTTATCCATGTCATAGATACGGAAAGCAACTAAAAAGAGAGCAAGGAAAATCAATGGCAATTATAAGGCAATCACATGTGAATATTTTCAATGAGAAAGAAAACAGTAAATTGCCACATGTCTATCTAGAACTATGACTATGAGGAGGGCTCCATCTAAACACAGAAATTGCCATTAGGTACAGTTTAACTTAGTTGGTAAGAGGATGAGCTTAAAGACTGGCTGGGCCAAATAGTGTAGCCTAGGGCAAGTTATTTAACCTTATATAGAACTAGGAATATAACAGTGCCACTCTTCCCAGTTCTTCAGAACATTTTTTCCCGCTTTCATCAAAAAAATCTCTTATCCAAGTCACATATGTTGTTTATATGACTATTTTCAAAAGAAGGAAATTCTGTTTTCTTTCTATACAACTAAAAACAAAAATAGCATGGTATTATAAATGTTCTAAAGGATTTTCATCAGAATGTAACATTTCTGTTATGTATAAGGATTTGGAATAAAAGAAAAATTTTTTTGGTACTGAAGATTGAACCCAGGGGCATTCTACCTCCAAGTTACATCCCTAGCCCTATTTTATTTTTATTTGGAAATAGGGTCTCACTAGGTTGATGAGAGGCTCACTATTTGCTGAGGCTGGCCTTGAACCTGTGATCCTCCTGTCTCAGCCTCCCAAGTACTGGGATTATATGTGTGCGCCACTACGCCCAGCTATAAAGAAATCTTCTGGAATAAAAGAAAATACATCTTTTGGAATATTTTGAAAGAAGTCTACATTGTAGTATGGAATGATAGCAGTTAAGAGGGAGAATGGAAGTCAGGAAGAAAAGTACTTACACCTCAACTTCTGCTCCTTGTCTCCTTTGACACTGAACTGAGAGACGCCTTCAATGAACTCTGAACAGAAGAATTAAAAATGCTTACAAATCAGAACTTTCATTTTACACAGAAAACCAATATTGACCGTAAGTACCCACAAAAGGATGTTTCCTTGTACAAAACAGAAAGTTAACTATGCTGAAAATGCCAAGTTTAAAGTCTTCACAAACAAGATTCTACATATTTTTTTCTTATTTGAACTTGAAACTTTCTAAGTTTAATCAAGTTAAATGAACAGTTAAGTAATGTAAACCATAACACTCAAAACATTCATTAAGCTATTTCTTTCTTCTTAGAATATGACTAAAAAGGGATTTAAAAAACACCATAAATTGTTTTACAGAACAAAAATAATTTGGGATTTCTATTCAAAAATTCAGAATCATTTCAGTATGACTTAACTGTTATAAGTTTCATGAGAAATGACCATTTTTCTTCACTACCTGATAAGCACTAAATTATAACCAATTTTAGATCCCTTCACTCATAATTCAGTTCCCCAAACTAAAATAACAATGCCTGCTGACAATTTACTATTGAAATGAGATATTACTTGTAAGTATTGAATCAAATATAAAATGATATATCTCAAAAGCACTATTCATTATCTGTAAAATCTAGATTACTACGATAAATCAAAACTGATAATAATGCTCACATCCTTTTCAGTGCAGTTTAACTTTCGCTGATTAATTATAGGTCTCATTGGTTTAAAGGAAAAAAGCTTTAAAAATGCAGATTCTATTATTATAAGCTGCCCTAAAGTGAGAACAATTTTCTAAAAACAAAGTCTAAAAATCTTTTTTTTTTTTTTTTTTGGTATAGATTACCCTAAAAGATACCTTGACCATTTATGAACCAAAAGGTAAAAGATCTTGGTTCACTGAAATGTATATGCTACAGATTTTGAGATTTCAACATAATCTTTTATTATACCATCACCAAATAAAGACATTTCAGAAAAACTAAAATTTTCTGACATTTTTGTACATAGATCTATAAGATTACACATAAGTTCTCTAATTTGTGATAAAAAAAAACAAACCTGTTCTCTTACCTTTAAAGTCTACTTCTCCATTCCCATCTGTGTCGAATATATCTATTACTCGCTGTACTAAAGGATTCTGTTGTAACTCAGGCAGAGACATGAACTCTTCCACACTCAAAGAACCAGAATTGTCCAAATCAAGCTTCTTAAATCTCTTTCCTAGTCTTTTAATTTCATCAGCATCAACTAAAAGCAAACAAAAGAGCAACATTTGTTAGAAATGATTTCATAACTATTGAAAGAAAAATCCAGTAGCTATCCAATAATTTAACTTTCAATTTGATTAAAAGAGTTACATATACTGTTAATTAATTTCTTCTAATGAAGGACAAAAAGTGTTTACTTGGTTACCTTTCTGTTTGTTTGCTCCTGCCACAATATGCAGCCACTGTACACTGAGTACTCAGATGTCCCAGCACTGAGGATGCTGAGCTGATCATGGAGGTCACACAAGACATCCCGGCACTGACAATGCTAAGCAGATCACAGAGGTCCCACCAGACAAGCCCTGCACCAAAGCACCCTGACTTTCACTTTTCTTTTTAAAATCACAAGTTTCCTTCCCATCTCACCCTACAATATCCAATTCCCTTCCTTGAAGGCAATTGTGGCCAGTTTCTTGAATATTCTTCCAGTTTTAGACTTAAAACTTATTGATAAAAATGCCATTAATATTTAAAGTAAAACTCTAATCAAATACCAAATCACTCAGCAAACTGAAGTCAGGATGCAGAAGAAAAACAAGACCCCTCAGGATTAAGGGATTAGAAGAACCTCTCAGGAGACATTAGACAGTCAAGCTAGTCCTCTGTCTTTTGGGGTTAACAGCTATACCAGAAAATCGGGAGTTAAAAGATGAACCAGTCTTTAAGGCTATGGAGTAAGAATAGCAGCCAGGAGGTGGGAGGCTGAGAAGTCAGTTCAGCTTTTGAGATTATGTGGTCAGCAGAAATGCAAAGCAGCTGGAATCAAACAAAGCAAAATCACCAAGACAAGGCCAGTGAGACAAGATAATAGTTTGCCCCATTCTGAAATTAATTATCAGAGACTTTTCCAGATGATAAGCGATAAATCCCAGATGATAAGGGGGCAAGTGCATTCACAGACTATCACTGAAATAACCCACAGTAACCTTTACACATTGGCAGTAAAAACACACCCCCCTAGGTAGAGTCTTAACGCTGAATGAAGAAGCATGATAGAGAAACACAGACACACGTCTGTACATGTGATGACATCAAGTGACAGGGTCCTGCCCACCCCAGATGCCATAAAGTTGTAAGCTTTTCTCTACTGCAGGAGCCAGCTCGACACTCTTGGTCAGCACTGTTTCCTTTCTGGCTCCAGCAGAAGCCCCTAATAAAGCCTCACCCATGCTTAAATTATCTTTGGGTCCTGTTTTTGTTTCTACTGACACTGGAGTAAAGGACCCAAGTTCAGTAACAAAACCATCCATAGCAGTTTCTCAAAATTCATAGATTTTAGCCGGGCGTGGTGGCGCACGTTTGTAAGCCCAGTACTTGGAAGGCTGAGACCAGAGGATCCAGGTTCACGGCCAGCCTCAGCTACTAAGTGAGGCTCTCGGCAACTTAGTGAGACCCTGTTTCAAAATGAAGAATAAAAAATAGGGCTGGGGGTGTAGCTCGGGAGGTAGAATGCTCCTGGGTTCAATCCCCAGTGCAAAAAAAAAAAAAAAAAAAATCATAGGTTTTTCTTAAGAGCTACCCTCTCCATGTGTGCTTTAATTTTACATGCATACCTTATACAGATTAGTTACTATTTTCTTCTCAAAATACAGATCTGCCTTAGTTTACAACCACATATCAGAAAAGGTGAGGGGGAAATAGATCACTAGGTATATTATTAGTGGAAAAGTACAGGTAACATCTCCATAAAAGTGAACAAATCATTTCCTCTGGAGTATATCATTAATGGAAAGAGGGAAGGGAGAAATGCAGCACCAGAATATTTGTGGAAACTATTAAATTCTATTTGTTTAAGCCGAGACATAATACTTTAGAAAGTTATCTATTAAGAAACTGAAGCCAGGCGCACACCTGTAATCCTAGTGCTTGGAAGGCTAACACAGGAGTATCACAGGTTCTGGCCAGCCTCAGCAACTTATCGAAACTCTGTTTCAAAATAAACAAAAGAAAATAGGGCTAAGGGTGTAGCTTGGAGGTAGAATGCCCCTGGGTTCAATCAAAAGAAGGGAGGGAGGGGAAAGGAGAGAAGGATTGTTTCAGTTACCTAGAAAACCCCACTCATCACCACAACAGTATTTCAGTCTTGATTTATATTAAGAATTTTGAAGGGGCTGAAGGTATAGTTCAGGGGTAGAGCAAGAGCTTTGCATGTGTACAAGGCCCTGGGCTCAAACCCCAGCACCTCCCCCCAAAAAAGAAAAACTTTTCTTCTTTGAGAATAATATAGGAAAAATCATAAATCATCAAATAAATATATTTGGTTCAGTCCATCCTTTATAATGCCAACATTACCAACATTAATCTTTTTCTTTCTTTTTGCTGTACTGAGGATAGAACCCAGGGCCTGGAACAGGCTAAGCAAGTGCTTTACACTCCCAGTTCATTTTACTTTATTTTGAGAAACAGTATTGCTAAATTGTCCAGGCTGAACTAGAACTTTAGATCCTCCTGCCTCAGCCTCCCAAGTAGCTGAGATTACAGGCATGAACCAGCATGCGTGGCTAACATTAATCTTTACAAAAGGCAATTTCAGTGAGATTGCTAGCTCCTATGCTTAAAAAATTTTCTGATGGCTTCTCATTTCCATCTTAACGCTTCCCATTTCTTTTTCCTTAGCTACATTGCTCTAGGTACAATTCTGCTAAGGTATAAATTTTACAACTCCATTTCCCTATCAGCTCTGCCTGAAGGTTCTTGCCTGAATGCTCCATTTATGAGACTCCTATCAATTTTTCTCTGATTAAAGAAAGGACGGTGTTATTAACTCCATAACTTCATAGCTGTATGCATCATTTACCTCACTCTCTGGGAAAAGCCCTGAAACTAACACTTAAAATGCATTCTCTTTCTTTTGCTTTAAATATCTTATGAAATATTATAAAGCAGTCGATACTTATTCTGAATGAGTAAGATGAAATTTTCCTCAAAGGCAAAGCAAAGCTCCAGTGATCATGCTTGACCTTGACAACAAATAGTTTAAAGAGCCCATAAGTAAGACTTGGAGGAAATGAGCTCTATCTAATCTTTCCACTCATTCATTCCTCCAAACCTGTGCAGATAAAACTCACTCTGAACTTTAAGCCAGTAAAATGTGTAAGGAGGCATTATCTCTTCTCCAACCACCCATTTATTTCCTCCTTCTCTCCTTCCCTCTCTTCTAGCTAGGATTATAATGAGAAGACACAAACTAAATATACTTACTATCTAGTTGAGGCTAGATTGGAAAGTAAAGCCATGAATATTTTTTTTTTTTTTTTTTTTTTTT
>PVJS01036597.1:0-20372 GCA_004027185.1 Glis glis | reverse complement strand
TGTGTGTGGCTAGTATTTTATTTAGAATTTTTGTGTCTATGTTCATTAATGATATTGGTCTGTAATTTTCTTTCCTTGAGGTATCTTTATTTGTCTTTGAGTAGTGGGGACACAAAAGGGACTCCAGTGACAACAGAGAACCCTCAGTGGTGCAAGGGAAGGGGTACAAGGGAAGGGGAAGGACAAGAAAGAAGTGAATCTATGGAATTACTATCATAAACAATGTGTATATATGAGATTATACCAATATCATTCTCAGTACTACATGTTGGGGGGGAGGGACACCAAGAGCTGTGTGCATGTATGTTAACACCAAACTGTTACTCATTTTGATGCGAGACTACAATGCACCAATAAAAACATAAAAAAAGAAAAAAAAACTCCCAGGTGAAAGAATCTAGAATTTTTAGCTAACAATGAACAGGAAGCCATAATGTGATGCAAATAAACTTAGACTTCATTAAAAAAAAATATTTGCCTAGGAGATGGGAGAAGGTGGTAGTCCTGGTGACTAGCTCTCCCTTCCCTAGCACACAGAACTGTAGCTTATATGATATACTCAGGAACTACCTGTATGTTGAAGATACACAACAAAAGCCATTTACCACTTGCTTTTTAAATGTAGCCTTAAATGACATTAGCTCTTCCAAGCTCCTCTGTCTCTTCTCTTCAGAAGCTGCCCCCAGATTCTACCTAATTACCAAAATATACCAGCTGGGTGACAATTCTCCTTACTACCAAAGTTGGGATGTAGCACTCTTTGATTCTCTCTGTAAGGAATCTGACTGCTAATGATCCAGGAGGAAAAATGTCAGACTTTACTTGAAAATGCAGCAGTGTATGCATTCTTATGTTTACGTGCCTAAAAGTTCAAGATCTGTTTTGCAAAGATATTGAAATTTCAGTGCTTCTTATAAATCTGCAAGGACTTGGCAGAATGTGTGTGCTTGCTTTCCTCCAAATGCAGTCGCGCTCCTGTGTAAATCCAGGAAATAGGAATTAACACAACTCTTGCAGTTTAGAAAAGTCATTTCAAAGTCTGTGTAGTGGTTTTCTTCATGACACTGTGATTTTATTACCTATAATTTAACACAGCATGGTGCTTCCTGATGAACTGTTTATAGCTCTTTCATTTTTCCTAACTGCCAGGTATGTAGTGCTTATTTAAATTAAATTTTCCTTTCTTATTCAAAACCATTTAAGGACTCTGCTCTTTGAAAAATTGACTCTTACCTGCATAGGAAGGGAATGAAGACTTACACAAATGTAATCAAAGACTGTGGGAAGGTCAAAGCATCTATTAATTAGAAGTGGCTTCAGGACATCCACAGGTCATTTGGTTTACATGTAAATATTAGTTTGGACACAAGAAATTGTAGTAGCTGGGTGTGGTGGTACACGCTTGTAATCCCAGTACTTAGGAGACGGAGACCGGAGGATCCGGGTTTGCGACCAGCCTCAGCTTCTTCGTGAGGCCTGCTGCAACTTCGTGAGACCGGTTTCAAAATAAAGTATAAAAAATGGGGCCAGGGGGGTAGCTTGGAGGTAAAATGTCCCTGGGTTCAATCCCCGGTACCGCAAAAACAACAACAACAAAAAAAAAACCAAGAAATTGTAGTGATAAAAATTCAAGGAAAAAAAGAAAAGAGATGGTATAGGTTGTAGGTAACTTAGTGTATCCCTGCCAGTTACCATGGGATATTTGTTAAATACCTATTATGTGCTGTACATATGAAGAAAACTGAAATGTAAGGCACAGTTCATTCTTCACATAAATACCATGTATTTGGATGACAAGACAGCATTATATAAAATAGCAACATTTTTTTTTAATCTGGCTATTAAATGGCGTGGTACACAGAGGAAGAGTGCCATGAGTTAGCACAGGAGAGGCTGTGGTTAATTCAGTGCAGTGTATACCAAATGTATTTGATCATCACACCCTCACTTTTTTCAAATAACAACTTCGACATTTTAAGGTGCATATTTTAGGAAATGGGTATAAAAAGGACACATCCAGATAGCTAAAAAAGAGTCTAAATCTTGGTTCTAAGTTTTCTGAGCTCTAAAGAGATGGGAATAATAATTTATCCCATAAAGATGTAAAGATTAAATTGGATTTCATATGTGTGTATTATTATCTAAAATAATACCTCACATGAAGTTGATGCTCCATACTAATTATCTTAATTTTAGAGGGGAAGATGCAAGAGAAGGTATTAGGGTAGGACTGAGTATGATCTGGGGTCCGTGAGGAGATTGACCTATCAGGGAGAAGTGTTCTGTTTTGAATATAGAGGGAATTGCTGGGCGTGGTGGCGCATGCTTGTAATCCCACTACTTTGGGAGGCGGAGACCGGAGGATCCGGGTTCGTGGCCAGCCTCAGCTCTCCCTGTCTCTCTCCCTCTCTTTACCTAGTGAGGCCCTCCGCAACTTCGTGAGACCCGGTTTCAAAATAAAGTATAAAAAAATAGGGCCGGGGGTGTAGCGCGGAGGTAGAATGCCCCTGGGTTCAATCCCCGGTACCACCAAAAAATAAATAAATAAATAAATAAATATAGAGGGAATTGTGCTGGCTAAATCTTGGCTGAATAGCATAGAGAGTAAACACAGTGGGGAGAGGAAGATGAGGGATAAAGAAGAAGAAACTGGATGAATAAAGAATGCTGGGAGTATCGGTATGAAAGCCAGCCACAATTGGCTGTCATCCAACCTAAGGCCACCAACTAACCCTTTGTGAATGGGCAGTACGTGAATCCAGTTTATCTCTGAGCTGGGTCTTATAGTGGTCAATGACTGAGTTGAGGAGGGTAATAACCACCTTTTGTTGGGGAGTGATTTGGGATTGCCAAGAAAACATCAGCTGGAGTTAAGCTGAAGAAGATAGATATTCATATGCTTTAGGGATGCATTTAGTCTTCTTTTCCACCACCGCTGACGTGTTGTACCTCTCCAACAAGCTGCTCATAATCAAACCCAAAACCCAACAAAAATACCAGAAAGAAACTATGTCATACCAGAAAGAGTTACTGTGTTTTAAAGCCAACACACTTGTTTGAATTTTTAAACATTGACATTTCATACTTCCCAAATACTTGCAAAATGTTATAACAAGGCCCCATGTACTTCACCCAGATTCCCCAAATTTTGACATTTTACCATCACTTTTACTTTCTTTCTCTCACTCTTTCTCTTCTTTCCTCACTCTTCCACTTCCCTCTCACAAACATATATAATTTCCTTTTGTACTACTTAAGAATAAGTTTCAGACATGTCTTTATTCTTAGAGTCTTCAATGTGTTTCCCCAAAGCAAGGAGACATTCTCTTTCATACTAACAATACAGTGATCGAATTCAGGAAATAAACTTGAATGTAGTGTTATCTAATCATTATTATTATTATCATTATTATTGGTACTGGAAGTTGAACCCAGAGGCATTCTACCTCCGAGCTACACCCCAGCCCTATTTTATTTATTATTTTGAGACAGGGTCTCACCAAGTTTGAGACTGGCTTCAAACCAACAGTCCTCCTGTCTCAGCCTCCCCCGTACTGGAATTACAGGCATATGCTACCAACCTGGCTTCCTTATTCATATTTTTCCAATTGTCCACAAGTGTCTTTTCAGCAAAAGATAGTCCTGGGTTCCATGTTGCCTCCCAGTGTCCAGTCTCTTCAATTTCTTTTAGTCTGGGTAGCGCCTCAGTCTTCCTTTGTCTTTCATGACCTTGACACATTCCAAGAGTGCAGGACAGCTATGTTGGCAACTCCCTCAATATCTGGGTTTGTCTGATACCTCCTCCTGACTGTACTCAGGTGATCCACTTCTGACCTGAGCGAGCATGTTGTTTGCTCCCCGTGCATGGTACCTGGAGGCACCTCTCATTGACGTTCCTGTGAGGGGGCATCACTAGAGTAGTGGTGCCAGCCACACCGGGGCTTCTCCTCTAGTCTCCTCTTCTTTGGGGTGCAATACACATACTTGTAATCAAAGTTCATGCCATTTGTTTTAGCATCCACTGGTGGATCTTCCTGAAGTGCTTATAGCCATGATGGTTGCCAAATGGTGAGTTTTCTAATCCCAAATCAAAGACATATTTTTAAATATTTGTATCCAGAGAGCTGCTATTCTATATGAATTACTCTAGTTTACAAAATGCCACCCTGAAAGATAAACGTCTATGTACAGCATGAGAAAATATCTCCAACACCCAGCTGTGACAGTCAATGTTCCAGGGAGAGCACTGCTGAGAAGGCACAGAAAGCAGTAGCAGGTTGATGAACAGCTATGCCTTTCAAAGCTTCTGTTACAGAGAAAGCTCCGTTTGCTAATGTTTGCTTTAAACATCAAGGAATATTATGTACTTCAGTTTTATAAAAACTATTTTATAAAAAATTCCAGTTCTTCCCACCAAGATTTCTTTCTGCCTAAAGACATACGGAATTTGGTTTTTTGATTTTACTCAAGCAATAGACTTCTTTGTATAAGATTGAAAGCACATTTGATGCCTTTAAAGCCTTACTGGAAAGAGCCACGGGGCTTCTTTCCTGCATAGGAACTCAACTCTCTTTTCCCGTATTGTATTTGAAAATTATGGCAAAACATCAATCTCCATAACACCATGAGCTGTTTTGGACAAAGAAGAAAGTTCAATCACTTTTTTTATTATTGTCCTCATAATCAAATTATCAAGTATTATCATTTCAAATCTATATTATAAAATATGACCTTCCTATTCTATGAATTAAAAAATAGCATCTAATAAGCACCTATTATACAGATACAGGGTATTATAATAATAATGATTCTATATTGTTTACCTATCAAATCTTTAATAAAAAAACTACTCTAGGTGTTACTCCCATTTGCAGAAGACAAAACTGAGACAGAAAAACTAAGTGCTCTTCATTTCATTTCCAGTGATGATGAATCCTCTGTACAGATTTGACCCTGTGCTATTTTTGTTTATTTGCATTAGTGCGAGTAGTCTTGAGATAAGTTGATCATGTCTGTGACCCAAGGGGCCACAAGTAACATGTGCAGACCCAATATGTCAATATGTTAGAAACAAACCTTCCTTCCTTCCTTCCTTCCTTCCTTCCTTCCTTCCTTCCTTCTTTCCTTCCTTCCTTCCTTCCTTTCTCTTTCTTCTTTCCTGGCAGTATCTAGGTAAAAAGTACTTATATTTCTATAAATCTATTGCTGCCATTAAAGATCTGATATTGTGCTTAAAACCTTTACTTTTAAAACGACACATGCCTGTTACACACTTACTGTTTATTAGTGCTTAATGTGCCTGCCATTCCACTGGGTTCTTTACCTGTGTTCTATGCAACCTTCTGGGGAGCAGTTTTTAATTCTGATTCTACACACAAGAAAGCAGAAGTGTGGGGACAAGACGATTTGTCCCAGAGGGAAGCACCAGAAAGTTGAGACTCAGGATTAAATGCTATGATTTGTCTGATTTCAGAGTCCACAACCTCTACACCACACCAGTGGCTTTCACAAGGGTACAAGGATCTGTGGGTAGGAAGGACATCGACTCTCCCATTATCGTGACAGTGTCTTAGAGTAGACATGTGATCCATTTTCCTGTGCAAGTTTACTCAAAATGGTTCTTCCTAATTTATTGATTTAACATTTCAAGATCATACAGAGATGAAATATTTTGATGGGAGTTCAGGGCTGAGCATTACTGGTATATTTCTTCCAAGACCTCCCTGATCTCCTCTTCTAGTCTGGGAACTGACTGAGCAGCTTTCTGCTGTGGAATATCAGCACATACTTTCCCTCAGGCTATCTCCTGAGAAGTCTCCTTCAGGTCTCAGAATAAATATGACTTCCTCAGAAAGCTTTCCCTGACCCGCTGTCCATGTGCCCTCTTACACTGAGTTCCCTAAGGCCAGGGACCCACCAGAATCCCTAGTCCCCACACTATTCTTGTCACTAATAGATACTCAGTAAATATTTATTAAAGCAGGTAGATGAGTAGGTGGTTGAAAAGAAAATGAAAGAAGGGAGGAAACCAAGAACAGAGACAAGGAAAGAAAGGGAAATACAGAGAGATATTGTGAGGGAGAAAGAGAAAAGGAGAATAGGAAAGAAGGAAAGAAAAATCCCCAGCCAGGTTATGCAATAAATACGTTACAATGAAAAAGTTATTGGACTTAAAGCCAGTAGAAATGACTTCAAGTGTTAGCTCTCCCATTCACCTGTTCTATGGCCTTAGATAAGTCGTTTTCCCTCTCTGGACCTTTATTTCCTTATCAGTAAAATTAAGGTTGGAACTTGAAGACAAGAGGCATCCCAGGTCTCTTCAAATTCTATCATTCTCTAGATCTACAATTGTTAGTGGGTAAGTGTTCTCAAATGGCTAATGCTCACTTCTCCCCATGTCTTCCAACTCCCCAAAGAACAAAACAGCTCATGGCCCTGAACAATGCAAATCTGTTTGAAAACACTTTATACTCTTGTCACTCCAGCTTTTATCTCACTAAGCTAAGACTGTTGAAAATGCAGTAGGATCATTAAAATCAATTCTCAGACCTCTGTTCCTTTGTAATCAGTAAGCACTCTATGCTTTGACTGAAGAAGAGAATAAAAGGATATAAAAGCTTTAGCAGCAAGAACCATAAGGGCCATGCCATTTATTTGCGTGCATAAAATGTCATTTTCTAGAGGGCCGATGTTATTACCCGGGTTTTTCTTGATTAGGATTCTCTTGTGGTATCCATGCTTGATAGAAGTGTGAGTGGACAGGAAGGAAAAATGGTGGACTGGCTTATATTTTACAACCCATGGGCTCTTGTACATTACTGATTAGATCTGGTGTGATACATTTCACGAGAGGTTTCTGCATATTCCCGATGCATTCTACCAATGTTCTGCAGGCTGTGAGCCGAGAAATTAAGTAAACTACACAGTTAGCTAGGATGCATGTGAACTGGAATAAACAAAAAGTACTCCATTCTGGAAGAGTCGTGCTGAGTGGACAGGCAAGGGACTGGACTGAGGCCTTTTTTTCTATACACACACACACACACACACACACACACACACACACACGCTTGTTCCATCTAAAGCCATAAGTTACATGCACACATATTATATATTTACACTCAAATGTTCAAGGACCCATGTGTAACCTTACTTAGTTTGAGGAAACCCTTGGATTACACCCATTAAAATTAAAACCAGTCAAAACATTGGACTTGTGTTATATATTCAAACTTTAAATGTGATATTTTCCTAGATACCAAACCTCATTCTGAGGTTTAAGGTAGTTGGTTAAAGTATCCAAATGTTGATGCTCTCTACTCACTATCACAAGTTAGAAATAATCATAGTAAGCATTGATCAAGACTTGCTGATTAGATACTGTTAATTCTCTACTAATAGCCTAAGAAGAAAGGAAATAAAGTTTATACATAATATAGAATAAATTTCATATGTGATGCTTTTTTACAGTCATGTTTTATTGCTTAGGCCTTTGTTAGTGCTACTATTATTGGTTGTACTTTGTATGAGTGTGGCAACTGTGTCATATTTCATCTATCTCAATCTTAGCTTCCTGACATAAATATTTAATAAGTATTTACAATCATATTGTAGTGGGCTGACTTAAATGTTGTATAATCTTAAAACCACCAGTTTGTGCTTGTCTTTGAAATGTGAATTTTGACTTATATTCAAATATGTGTCTGTTGATCTGCATTGAGCTATCTAGTGACATCTCTAAGGTGTAGAGGAGTTGTCTAGCTCCCTGTGCTGTCGTTTTGCACAACTCTGTCTTGTAAATTGTGTTATGATGTTAGGCAGCTCATTTTCTTAAGGCTAATACAGACTTAGCCTTCTTTTAAAACTTCCCTTAATCTGGGCAAGGGGCCAAAAGCTTCTATTTCAGAGTTCTCTTTGTGCAAAATAAATTGAGGGAGTACCTTCATGCAGTCACCCATTTCTTCATAAATATTGTGCCAACAAATGGGTAATGAAGCTTCTTTGCTCTTAACTTTTCAGTTAATACCCAGCAAGTTAAAGTAAATAATTAATCAAATGAACCGAGGTCTGTGAAAAACACAGAAGGCAGAGTCTACAATATGTCCACAAATAAGCGAAGTCCGGGTGCACTCAGTTTATATGGTTTTACTAAAAGCCATGCCAAGGTGCCTGAGACACAAGAGCTTTCTCAAGAAAATTGAAGAGGCATAATTTACAGAGGTATGTGACCTGGAGGTCCATGCTTCATGCATCCTAATTAAGTAAAACAGTCACTGAAATTGCTTTCTGTCATCTGGGCAAGAAACAATTATAGTTACACCTCAAGTTGCTGGTTCTGTTAGGAAATAAGGAATCGTATTTAGCTGACTCTTCTAATCAACTGAGAGTTAATAAATTAATGCCAGTACTTGTAAAAGTGTAATGCCACAAAGGGGGACACCTCTTAACTGCTTAGAAGAAGGAGACTTTAAATATCCAATTTAAAATCTTCTGTTTCCAGATCATAAAATTAGGGTTGGTGATAATTTTTGTTCTGTTTCATATAAAAACTGAAACATTCTCAGAATTGTAAACCAACAACAAACAAACCTGTGTTTGCAGCACCAAATTAAGTTTTAACATAGTATATGATACAATCAGAATAGAATCCTTTGTACACCATCCTCTATACCTTGTCTCTGTTTTATAAAGATTATCATATAGTTTATGATCTTCACTAGATGATAATCTTGTCAAGGGGAGTGATCGTGAGATTTTTTTGAGAGAGATCAGAATTATTATAAGTTTCCAATGACAGTATCATGAAATAAGTTTTTATATTGTGTTCTGTACAATACATAAATAGCTGAATTTGTGTTCTTAAGATGTGTTAAGTCTCTAAAAGTAGTTTTTAGATTAGGGGGGAGGTATCGTTATTGGGAAATTTCCTGGGAAGAATGCAAATTTTCTATCCATTGGTCTTTGTCTTACTCTGATTTTCATTGCCCAAACACAGAATACCCGAGACCGAGTAATTTTTAAAGGAAAAAGCAATTCTTTTGCTTATGGTTCTAGAGGTTGGAAACCCAAGGGCAAAGCAGTGGTATCTGGCAAAAGTGACATAACATGGAAAAATGTGAAAAAGCAATTGATTTCATACAAAAGAAAGAATTAGTTTAATGATGTTGTGCCCATGTATGAAGGTTTCACTACCAATCTAGTTGTTATGTTTGGGGAGGGGAGGGTAGTAAGGTAGGACCTGAAGGGAATCGTATCAATCATGCACCTGTGTGCATGTCTGTTTGTATGAATTTGAGCCTCACTACGATGTATAATTACAGTGCACCAATAAAAGTATTTAGGAAAGAGGCAAAACAGGAAGAATGGCTCCACTTTATAACAACCCACTCTGCCAGTGGAGAACTGCTCCAACTCTCTTCACCACCTACTCACCTTTTACAGGCCCCACTTCTCAACAGTCCACAATGGCCAGCAAATTTCAACATGAGTTTCCAAGGGGACAAACTGTATTCAAACCATAGCTGTCATGTCGGTAATTCATTCTTTCTCTTCCAGAGAAATCTCAACTCTCTCTCTGAATTACTGTCTGCTTGATAGACACAGTTAGGTGAATGGTTGTCAATCAAGATTTAACTAATCAAGAAAAACCAATGAATTTAAGGGAAAAGCTTTTGAAATAATTCTGATTAGTCACAACACAGGGGGTTGGCCTACAAAAGGAAAGAATTGTGCTGGAATTACCAACAGGTTGGATTAGTCCACTGTTACTAATGGCCACTGTGAAAAAAGGGAAGCTTGAGGAAACAGCATTAAGAAATTTTGTAGAAGCAAATCACTTATTTTTTACCTTAATTTTCATTGTAGGAGTGACGTAGAGCAAGATTTAAAGTCACTTCTGGTTAATTTTCTAGAAATTAAATTTTCAGAATGTATATATTGCGTTCTATGCTGATCAATATTTAACAACCAACAGTTTTCCAGATTAAAAAATAAAAGAAGCAAAACAAACAAAAACAGTAAAAGCCCCGATTTGTAGTAGCATTGCTGATTTCCATGATGTAAATTCTCATCCATGACTGATTTCAGGCTACCAAGGTGGTGTTACTGTGCATGGTTGGGAAGGAATGTACGCAATCACCGGTCACACTGAAGTAGGCCACTTCAACAAACCCCTGCTCACTCTGCGCCCATATACCATTTGACCTCAAATATCTCAGATATTGAATCCTATGAATCATACATAGAAGTGACCAAAAACTCCATATAAAGTTACTTAAACTTGCATGAATGAAATATACACCTCTCTTTCCTCCATGTTTCAATCAACTCAACAGAAGAGTGAGACTTACCACTTCTTGGACATAAGCTCAATTTTTTTTTTTTTTTTGTGGTACTGGGGATTGAACCCAGGGGCGTTCTACCTCCGAGCTACACCCCCGGCCCTATTTTTTATACTTTATTTTGAAACCAGGTCTCATGAAGTTGCAGAGGGCCTCACTAAGTAGCTGAGGCTGGCCGCGAACCTGGATCCTCCGGTCTCCGCCTCCCAAGTACAGGGATTACAAGCGTGTGCCACCACGCCCGGCACATAAGCTCAATTTAATGAAGCATTCAGTTGACAACCACCAATCCTTCTGTCATTTTGCCAGTGACCCATACCTGCTGACCTAGTTGAGTGCTGTCGGAGCTGTACAGTTCCAAGCAGAGCAGAGGCATGGCCCTCATGACAATCAGAAAGGGAGTCTCTAAAGTACTGGCTCATATATATTAAAGGCAGCTGTTCCCCAGGGACCTCATTCCCAGCAAAACCTGCATCGTACAACACCTCAGTCTGGCTGTATGTTTGGTTTCCCAGTAGTTTCGAACCCCTTCTTTGTATTTCCTCCATTCCCTTTTGATTTGGGGACTACAACCTGCTTAAGATGGGAGATGATTTGTCAATGAAATATCAGATGGGTGCCAAGAGAGTCTGATGGAAATAGGACCTGATTGTTTAACTCTGCTTATAATCAATAATTGGAACTGAGTTAAAGCAGGGAGTTTTAATCAAGGTAAATGGAACTATGATTAATAGTTTAGCTGGCTAAATGGAATCTGGGAAGTAATAGAGTATAATTCGGAACAAAAGGTAATGTTTTATCCAAATACATAAAGTGCATCTGACAGGAAAAAAAGGTTACTTATTCGCAAATTCTGGAAATTCAGTTAATGAATATTTATTGAGGACCTATGATAATATGCATAACCATATTACTACAGAAAGCAATAAGCCAAAGGGCAGTGTACTGACATTCTAAAAATTTTTTACTGCTGATCAACAAATATTTTCCATTATCTACCCAATTAAGTCCTTATTGAAGCCAGTTAAAAACTTAGAGGTACATTTGTCCCTGGTGGAATTTTATAATGCAAAATCAATAACAAAGTAATCTAGCTTGCTTTTTTTCTGATAAATAAATGAAACACCTTGTTACCTCAAAATCTGCTGCCAAAGCCTCAGCAACTAGTGAGACCCTGTTTGAAAATAAAAAATAAGAAGGGCTGGGGGTGTAGCTCAGTGGTAGAATGTCCCTGGGATCAATTCCTAGTCCAAAAATGTCTGCTGGCAAAATGCTAAAATAATTGTAAGGATCATTCACAAAAAAACTATAAAACAGATTTAAAATACACATACACACATATTCCATAGTGTATTAAAAATGAATAAATACCCACATATTCAGGCTTGAGGTTAGTTGGATACAGGAAATCACTTTTTTATTTTATTTTATTTATTTATTTATTTTTTTTTGCGGTACCAGGGATTGAACCAGGGGCGTTCTACTTCTGAGCCACACCCCTGGCCCTATTTTTTATCCTTTATTTTGAAACCAGGTCTCACGAAGTTGCGGAGGGCCTCACTAAGTAGCCAAGGCTGGCTGCAAACCCGGATCCTCCGGTCTCCAACTCCCAAGTACTAGGATTACAAGCGTGCGCCACCACGCCCGGCCAGGAAACACTTTTTGATCCCATGCGTACATGTCTTTCCATCATGTTCACATTTATGTCATCGTAGTTAACAGAATATGGTTACATTTATATAGACTTAGAATGACCATCTTCTTATCCTGCCCTGTACTTCTGCGGTCTTTCCTCTTCTTTCTTTTGTCCTGTTAGCTGGCCTCACTAATGCAATATTCAGTCTGTATTTCAATAGTTTATTGAGCTTACTGGTGGATATATAACCTGATATAAATACAACCTGATTTCAGTAAATCATGGAGCTTTGGTCCCAATGCGTTCCCTCTTGGTCAATAGTATAAAGTGTTAAGTTTTCAAATGGTTTGCAAATTATAGTTTATGAAATGTATTTTGTGATAGAATCAGTGGGAAAACACATTTATGGTGGAATTTAGCCCACAGACTTCAGCCTTGACTTTTAAGTTGCAATTTTTACATATGAAAATGGAGTATGTAAATATCCCATAATCCCAGATATAGGAAATTCCATGGCCTTAGTGAAATATAAATTGATATGATTTTTTAAATGTTACTAAAATATTATCAATAGTAAACAAAAAGTTAATAATAGTGAAAAAGGTTTTTTTTGGTACTGGGGATTGAACCTAGGGGCATTCTACCTCCAGGCTACACCCCCAGCCCGATTTTTTATTTTTTATTTTGAAACAGGGTCTCTCTAAGTTGTGGAGGGCCTCACTAAGTAACTGAGGCTGGCCCTGAATCTGCCATCCTCCTGTCTCAGCCTCCCAAGTACTGGGATTACAAGTGTGTGCCACCGTGCCCAGCTGAAAAAGTTTTTTTCAGTATCTACATTATACCAACCAGGTACCTGACTTTCTTAAATTTTTGCTATGTCTTGAGTACTATGCTAGGTATTTAATCTATATTGCATCTATTCTTTATAGCAATTTGACAAAAGAGTTATCACTATCCTATTTTTACAAATGAAGAAATTGAGGCTTAGAAAAGTTCAGAGACAAATATGAGATAGAGCCAATATGCAACCTCAAATCAAGTTAACCATAACTCTGCTCTCTTATTACTGTGGCAATCCAATTCTAAGTTCTGAAAGGGCAGAGAGTATGTTGGTCTAGCTCATCTTTCTATTTCTAGCACCTAATGATTTTCTTGGCATTCAAATGTATATGTGTGAGTTGAAGGAATACATGAAAACCTTTACTAAATTCTTGTTAGCTCTCTTGGGTTTTTTTTTTCAGCTGTAAATTGAGAATTATAATGTTAAAAATTTTGGGTAAATTTTCAGACATTTAATGAGACCATAAGACTTAATGTGGTTGCAGCATTTTAGTTCCTCAGTGTTAAGCAATAAAGAACAGTAGGAAGCCAAGATATAATGTAGGAAAGGCTAAAATATACAGAGATGCTGAAGTAAATCCCCAATCCCTTGAGTTCCATAATCCACCATTTGAGGCAAACAATTCCATTGGTGACCAATAAACACCTAGTACCTATGGAATTTCTTTTCAAGTGCCTCATGTCAGTATCAGCATAAGAAATGCAAGGGACTAACCAGGCGCTCTCTCTCTACTTAGTGAGGCCCTCCGCAACTTCATGAGACCCGGTTTCAAAATAAAGTATAAAAAATAGGGCCGGGGGTGTAGCACGGAAGTAGAACGCCCCTGGGTTCAATCCCTGGTACCGCAAAAAAAAAAAAAAAAAAAAAAGAAATGCAAGGACTAAATTGAAAAGTTCTAGAAGAAATAGCTTTCCATGTACCCAGTCGTTGTAGCCCAGGTAAAATTGCCAAATAGCATTGACTACATCCTGGGTGTTGAACTCATGAATGTTTTATTACAAAAGAATACATTTATTGATTATGTCCTAGTTAGCATTACTAAACCAAATTCCAGAATGAATATTCTTGTCTATACAAAATGATCTTTTACATTCTTAAAATGTCATTCAGCCTGATTAGCTGAGGAAAAATTTGGTGTCATTTTAATGATCTTGGGATTTTATTAAAATTTAGGATTCTGTCAAAATAGAAAAAAGAGAACTCATCTTTACCAAGGATGATGACGTCCTTGTCATATCAAAAAACAAAACAATGGCAATTTATTTGTAAATAATTTAAACAACTTTCCCTATCTACAAAAGTAGCATGTGCTCATTGAACAAACTTTAGAAAATATAATCAAAAGAAATTAAATATATCTCCTGAACCTAAGATAACTGCCATAAACATTTATTTGTTCATGTATGCTCAGAGTGCTTATACTTAATTTATAGATAGTGTGAGTCAGTAAAAAGAGAATGTGGATCCGATCTTCTTGTCTTTATAGAAATCTTCAGCATGAGCCAGGTGTGGTGGCGCACACCTGTAATCCCAGCACTTGGTAAGCTGAGACAGGAGGACTGCAGATTCAGACAACCTCAGCCATGTAGAGAGACTCTCAGCAACCTAAGTGAGACCCTGTATCAAAACAAACAAAGAAAAGAAGGTCCAAGAGTGTAGCTCAGAAGTAGAATGCCCTGGGTTCAATCCCCAGTACCAAAAAATAAATAAAAAACAAGAAATCCTCAGTGTGTTTCAGATATTTGGACCTGTAGAGTAGCTTCCTTAAGCTTAGGGCTCAGTAAATACTATAGTATATGACTTTAATGAGAACAGCCCACCAAAGCAATGTCATTGCCACAATTCAACTACAGTTTTCTTGTTTAATACGCTTTCCTAAATTCCAGTTACCTATTTGAGTATTATTTGTTATCAATATCTGTAGTATTGGCACTTGAACCATATCTATATAAAGATCTGGAATGACTTAATAAGGTATTTTGCTGAAGCTCTCTCATAATACATCATTATATACCTTGATTCATAAAGATTTTATAATGCCTGGGGAACTATTCTCAAGAACACATGCACTGAAATAGCTATTAAATTCTTTTCATCATAGTATTAGACCTTCTAAACTCTACTATGCTATTTCTCTTTCTTTATCATATTTTCAGAGTATTTGAAATTTGGAATGAATAGATCATAAACCTTTTATTGAGAAAATATTTCCTAATTCAGTGTCATTTTATGTTTTGTTTATCCTTCAAAACACAGATTTTAGTCTATACTGAATTTTGCACATTTTTAGCATTAGAAATTTGTACACACACAGAGGATACAAACAATTCTTCATATGAAATGAGTCTCTATTGTTATGTTTCTTTTACTCAGATATGAGTACTTTGATTTTCTTACAGGTCAGGAGTGCTTTATCTGGAATCTTCAAATACCCAAAGGGACCAAGTATTGAATTCAGAATTTCTGTGAACTTGGAAGGGAAAAAATATATCTTTATATTCACAAACCTGTACCTGAATTCAGTAGTTTCTTCGACTGTAAATGTAGACGACAAATCACTATAGCATTAGCAATATCTATAACTTTATCATTAAGACAATTTACAGATATTTTCATATCACCTTACAGTTGTTATATTAAAATACCATTTTTCATCATTACTTTGAAGTTATGGCAGTTGTTATACCTACATCTTGGTATTTAATGTACTAATAAAAGCTTGAAATTTTTATTCTATCACCAACTTCTGGTTTTAATATTTCAACAACTGTATTTCACTGTAATTGGTTTTCTTTGTAAACAGAGTTTATTTTATGCATAAAAGCTGTTTTGAGAATAAGTGTATCATCCATCAATTTATTTTAGTCCCCCCAAAATTAGGATAATATACCAACACAAAATAATAATGTCATAGTTGTGAACATTAAGAGCTTTCTAAGAATAAGACTAGACGAACTTTAAGATCAAATTCAACACTTAGACATTTTTATTTAAGACACATTATTTAAAAATGCATCCTTTAAGCCACTCTGACTTCAACCTGTTTTTCTTAGATTTATAGGTATTGGCCCTATTTCTCATCCAGAATTATCTACTTATTATTTTATGTATGTTCTTCTACTCTTTTTCTTAACATATAATTATATTTTAAAAACTGGGATGACAACATGCATAGAGTTTTATAGCCTGCTTGTTTGGGTTTGTAATATACCAGAAAGATCTTACCTTAACATTAAATATGTTTTACCCATTATCTTAATGGTGACATAATATTCTTTTGATATATACACCATGCAGAACCAATCTTTCTTGAAAAGACTTCAAAAGTATCTTTTTGCTAGTTTCTACACTTTCTACTTAAAAAGATGATTATAGAACTTGGAAGAACTGGAGAGAAGATTAACTTTATTTTATGTTTTGAAAATTAAAAGGAAAAAGGAGAAAGACTAAAAATGGATAGAGAAGTATAAACAAGGGTGATCCCAACTGATCTCTACCAGGAAGTGTCCAATCTTTTTGTGTGTAGATGCTAACCTCATCCAGGGAATGAGTTGCCAGGTCAATATGAATTATTTCAAGGTCTACTAAGATGTAGCTGGTGTGCTTTCATAAGTAATGGTAATAAATTTGCAAAATCAATTCTAGAAAGAGGACTTTTGGATCCAGAAATCATTATTGGCAGTTTTCCAACGTGTAGGGCTCTATCATCAGAAATATTTCCCCTTTTCCACCCATTCCACCCATTCCTATCCCTGCAGACCTGACCATCGTCAGGAAGAGTTGCAGAAATAAAAAAATAATAAAGAGATATCTTGTTCTGATTATATACCCATGCATTATATAGCCATACCAGAGGTATGTTTCTGGCTCCTATTTTTTTCCACAAAAAGAATGAAGACTATGGAGGAAATTCAGTGAGTGATAACTAAAATGATTAGAAGACAGACTCATCCTTGATTTGAAAAGGTATAACCTGAACACACCAATAGCCCATACAATTGTGAAAAGTATAAATGAGATGGAGAAAAATCTGTGAATCAAATCCCGAAACATAGAACTTCTCTTTAAAAATGATTTAAGAAATTACATTAAGGTAAAGGACAGAGTCACTACACTCTGCACGTAATAATGATATGGCTATCTCCCATGACATTTGTTGATATAGACAGAAAAGGGGCTTAAAACAGTTAAATGTATGGATGGTGGCCATCTCGGGGGGGGGGGGCATTAAGGGAAAGTGAATGGCAAGCTTACACAGCTAAACTAAAAGTACCAACAGAGAGGACTACACTGTGACGTCATTTCCTTTATTAATAGGCGCCACACGATGAGCTGGATTCCAGTGCCCCCGCCGCGTGGCTCCTGTTTCTGTGGGTGGCACACTGTGTATGCACCGCCAGCAGCAATGGCTGCCACATCAGTGCTTGTCCTTATTAAAGAAGAAATGTGCTGGGACTACCAAAATGTTATTTTTCCTCAGAAAGAGCATATTATTTATGGTTCATTAGAAACTGAGTCTTGTACATCTCATACCCATATGTTTAAGAAGGTATTTATTGCTTTTCTCTGAATCATGTATTCCCTGCCAGCAGAGCCTGGGCTCCCATACGTGGCAATCTCCCAGTTGTCACTCCGTGGTCTTCAGGGCCACTTCCACAGCTGCTTCCACACCACTCTGACAAGCAGAACAAGGCTTGTCTGGAGGGGCTGTAGAGGCGACATCAGTCTAGATCATTACTGTCTGTCAATCTTTGTCAGTAAAGGAGGTTGCGAAATAAGAAAAGAGTTAATAGGTTTGGCTGGGAAATAGTTATTACAGCTTCTATTTGGGGAAATGAGTGCTGCCTTACCTGGGCTGCACTTGGGCTTTGGCAGGGAATAAGTGAATTCCTTGGAGGAATAAGTAAATTCCCGAGACAGTGAAGCAACAGCAGAATGATCGCTAACTTTTGCTAAACTCAAATAACAAAGATATTGTGGGAATAGAAGGCAGGGAAAAGAGGACAGATTTCAGGGAGGTGTCCTCATTAACCCATTTCCCTCTCCGAGCAACACTGCGTGTACCTGGGTGGAGAAACAGCCACCTTCTCTTTGGCTTATTTGCAGGAGGTTTTAGAAATCCAAGATGCACAGTTCAATTCCCTCAGACGCAATGGAATTAAATCAGATAGCGAAAGCATCAAAATGCAATAAAGGATATGAAAAAAGTAGGAAAATTATTGCTGATGTTGTCATACATGACAAATGCTCTGCTATCACTTAATGCAGTTAGCTAATACTCACTGAATGTCAGGCACTTTTCCAAGCTCTTTCTCTATATATTAACTTATTTAGTCTTCGAAACAACCCTGTGTGATTCATGTGTTATGAAGAAGCCCAGGCATAGAGAAGTTTCAATAACTTGCCCAGGCTCCTACTACTGATGATGGATAGAGTCATTGTTGAATCTCAAGAAGTCAATTTCAAAATTTACATTTGTAACAGTTACACTCTTCTCTGTATTCGGGGATCATGATGTATTCAGTTCAAGACGGTACCAATATATGGTATCTCTGGACTTTCATCCCTGGCTAAGAAAAACCTTACCACCTCTTGGTAGATGTTTCCATTTCATCTTACTCAGTTCTCTTACTTCTCTATTACCAAGTCTACTTTATTTTCTTCCCAGAACCTGATAATGGCTCAGTTCTTGATGTTCTATAGCTCTCTCCTAATGTGTACGTGTGTGCATGCAAACACACACACACACACACACACACACACACACACACACACACACACTTTCTTTGAATATATTGAGGAAGGTTTTTGTGTTTAGTTAATTATTTTTTTATTTTGAGCCTAATGTAAATTCACATACAGTTGTAAGGGAATAATAGAGACAGATACCATATCGCCTTAACCTAGTTTCCCCTTGATGGAAACATCTTGCAAAAGCATAGTATAAGATTAACAGGATAAAGATGTGGCATAGCCTACCAGTCTAACATTTCCTGAGTTTTACTTGCACTCATTTGTGTGTGTGTGTTTAGCTTCATACATTTGATGATGTGTGTGTTTGCTCCACAGTCCAGAAGCAGCAGAGTTCTATCAACACAAGGGTCCCCCATGTTGCTCTTTTTACAGCTACACTGTCCACCTTCTGTACCTCTCCTCCCCCATCCCTAGCCCCTGACAACCACTAATCTGTTCTCCATTGCTCAAATTTTGGCTTTCTAAATGTATACTATAAATGGAGTTGTGCAAAATGTGACTTTTTCATTACTGCCTTTTTACACTCCACATTATCCCCTGAAGACCCTTCCAAATTGTTTCATGTATCCAACATCTGTTCCTTTTTGTCGTTGAGTAGTATTCCACAGTTGGGTCAACAATTTACCTATTGAAGGACATATGAGTTCTTTTCTCTTTGGGGCAATTATGAATAGAGTTTCTATGAACATTCATGGGCAGATATTTATATGAACATGTCTTAATTTGTCTAGGAGAAAAGGCTAAGCATAGCCGGGCATGGTGGCACATGCTTGTAATCCCAGTAGTTGGGAGGCTGAGGCCGGAGGATCCGGGTTCGCGGTCAGCCTCAGCTACTTAATGAGGCCCTCCCCAACTTAGTGAGAACCTGTTTCAAAAATATAGAATAAAAAAATAGGGCTAGCGGTATAACTCAGAGGTAGAATGCCCCTGGGTTCAATCCCCAGTACCACACACACACACACACACGCAAAGTCTAGGCATTCAATTGCTATCTTATATAGTAGTTGATGTTTAATTCTATGACAAAATGCCAAACTGATTTCCAGAGCGACTATGTCATTTTATATTCCCCTCAGCAATGTGTGAGTGATCCAGGTTTCTCTCCATCCTCACCAGCATTTAGTATTATTGCCATTTTTTATTTTAGTCATCATGGTAAGTGTGCGGTGATTACTCATTGTTGTTTTCATTTGCATTTTTCTGATGGCTAATGATGCTGACATCTCTGTTTCCTCTTTGTTAAAATGTCTGTGTCTTATGCTGATTTTCTAAATGTATTGTTTATTTTTATTATTGATTTTTGAGAGTTCTTTATGTATTCTAAGTAATAGTTCTTTGTCAGATATGTGATTTGTAGAATATTTTCACTAAATCTATAGTTTGTCTTTTCATCTTATTAGGGTCTTATTCAGAACAAAAATGTTTAGTTTTGATAGGTTCAAATGATCAACTTTTCTTACATGAATCATGCTTGGTGTTAAGCCCAGATATTCTTTGTGTATCCCCAGATCACAAATATTTTTATCATTTTTCTAAAACTTTTTTTTAATTTTTTTTTTTGCGGTACCGGGGATTGAACCCAGGGGAGTTCTACCTCCGCGCTACACCCCTGGCCCTATTTTTTATACTTTATTTTGAAACTGGGTCTCACGAAGTTGCGGAGGGCCTCACTAGGTAGAGAGAGAGAGAGAGACAGAGAGACAGGGAGGGAGAGAGAGAGCTGAGGCTGGCCGAGAACCCAGATCCTCCGGTCTCCGCCTCCCAAAGTACTGGGATTACAAGCATGTGCCACCATGCCCGG
>PVJS01036596.1:0-20373 GCA_004027185.1 Glis glis | reverse complement strand
GGCCCTATTTTTATACTTTATTTTGAAACCGGGTCTCACGAAGTTGTGGAGGGCCTCACTAAGGAGAGAGAAAGAGAGAGAGAGACAGGGAGCGAGAGAGAGAGAGAGAGAGAGAGCTGAGGCTGGCCGCGAACCCAGATCCTCCGGTCTCCGCCTCCCAAAGTACTGGGATTACAAGCGTGCGCCACCACGCCCGGCTAAGAATAATTATCTTTCTACAATTTAAAAATATATCTCAGCAAATCACAGTAAGCTGAACCCTGAGGTGCCAGAGTCTAAACTCAGGAGACATCATAATTGCCAAAGCTGCATAGGTTATTTTCAGTCATTGCATGGTAACAAGAATTTCTCCAGGTTGCAGGAAGTGATCAAGTGCACTGGAATTTAAGGAGAATATCTAAAAGGATTTTGTCCTGTAGGTCTCAAGTTTCACAAAGCCTGGTCCCATCTGCTACTATCTTTCAGGTTCTCCACTTTGATACAGGCTCAGGCATTATCTTGTTTATCATCCTTTCAACAAATACTTGAGTATCTACTAAGTTCCAGACAAAATACAGCATTGCCTTCATTGAGCTTATATTCCACAGGGGTGGTGTTAGGGAGACAGACAATAAACAAATAAGTGCATTACATAGTAAGTTACATATACATGTACATATACATATACATGTACATATACATGTACATATACATGCAGTCGAGGTGAATAAATCAAATGAGAGAAATGGGAGAACAACAGCTATGAGAATGAAAGAGCATTTTTTTTTTTTTGTACTGGGGATTGAACCCAGGGGCATTCTATTTCTGAGCTACACCCCCAGGCCTATTTCTCATTCTTTATTTTGAAACAGGGTCTCACTAAGTTGCGGGGGGCCTCACTAAGTAGCTGAGGCTGGCCACAAACCTGTGATTCTCCTGTCTCAGCCTCCCAAGTACTGGGATTACAATCGTGCACCACCACGCCCGGCTAAAAGAGCAATTTTAAAAAAGGTGGCTGGAGACAGCCTCACTAAGAAAGGGACATCTGAGAATACTTAGGATGATAAGGGATCCAGCTGGATGGCTATCTGGGTTAAGTGAGTTCCAGGCACAGGTGAAGTGTGCCTGGAGTGTTTCTAGAAAGAGCAGGGAGGTCAGTGTGGCCAGATAGAGGAAAAAACTATCACAAGATTGAGTCACAGAGGTTATAGGAACCAGGTCATGTGGACCCTTATAGTCTAGTAATAAACACTGTTGAGTAATTGGAAGGTTTTGAGCAGAAGGCTGATATTAAAATTATTTAAAATTGCAACTTACCTCTTCTGCCCATATACATTCCAGATGCCTTTTACTCTGCACAATTCTATCCTACTGCATAAATCATCTTCTTAGATATTTTATTTCAACTTATGCATTATCTTTATTGTTTATTTTCTGTCTCCCCAGTTACAATTTAAGCTCCAGAAAGACAAGATTTTTTTTATCTTTTTTTCTTTTCCTATCTCTTTTATAAGTATATCCTAAGTACCTTTCACACAATAAGCTTTCAATAAGTAAATATTTATAGAATGAGTGATCTGTCTTGTGTTTTATAAGAATACTTTGACAGGAGGACCACAAGTTTGAGGCTAACCTCAGAAATTAAGCTAAATCCTCAGTGAGACCCTGTTTCAAAATTTTAAAAGAGCTGGTGGGGTATAACTCAAAGGTAAAATGCTCTGGATTCAATCCCCAGTACCAAAAAAAAAAAAAAAAACTTTGAGGCAAAAATGAAGGGGAAACAGACCATTTTAGTGTAGAAGTGGTTTCCCAGGGGCCAAACTTAAAAAGAAAAAGCAGCTAGAAGCTCTAAGAACAAAACAAAAATATCAGATGCTGAATGCCACAAGAAAGACAATGTAATTTTGAACCCAGGTAAAAATAACTGTCTACTAGGACAAAACCCAACAATCCTATGAACAAAACAGAATCTGGAGTTACAAAAAATATTTACAAGGTTCAATTCTTGATAAAAAATTAGGAGACATCCAAAGGAATAGAGAAATATACCCAACAGGGAAATACACTCAGACAAAAAGGTAGTCAATAGAATCAAGCCTTAGGCTTAATATAAAATTTTACTCTTTGAAACATTCTTCTTTAGTTTTGACTAGCTCAGAACTGCTTCAACATCCACTCTTATCTCCTAAACACCAATTTTATTGCCATAAAGCTATTTATAAAACTGTGTTGTAAGTGCTAATCTTTTATTAATAACCAATTTATGTACCTACTACTATTATCCTATCATCACTAAAAACATTTTTGGTTACCTGTCTCTTAAAATTTCTTGTGACAGCCAGGCGTGGTGGCGCACGCTTGTAATCCCAGTACTTTGGGAGGTGGAGACCGGAGGATCCGGGTTCGCAGCCAGCCTCAGCGCTCTCGCTCTCGCTCTCTCTCTCTCTCTCTCCTTAGTGAGGCCCTCCGCAACTTCGTGAGACCCAGTTTCAAAGTAAAATATAAAAAATAGGGCCGGGGGCGTAGCGCAGAGGTAGAATGCCCCTGCATTCAATCCCTGGTACCGCAAAAAAAAAAAAATTTTTCTTGTGACAGAATTTATGAATATTTTCATTAAAGATTACGTCAAGAGCCAGGCGTGGTGGCGCACACTTGTAATCCTAGTACTTTGGGAGGCGGAGACAAGAGGATCCGGGTTCTCGGCCAGCCTCAGCGCGCACTCTCTCTCTCTCTTTCTCTCTCTCTCCCCCTGTCTCTCTGTCTCTCTCTACCTAGTGAGGCCCTCTGCAACTTCGTGAGACCTGGTTTCAAAATAAAAGTATAAAAAAAAAAATAGGGCCCGGGGTGCAGCGCGGAGGTAGGACACCCCTGGGTTCAATCCCTGGTACCGCAAAAAAAAAAAAAAAGATTACATCAAGAACATAGGGATTAGCCGGGCGTGGTGGCGCATGCTTGTAATCCCAGTTCTTTGGGAGGCGGAGACCGGAGGATCCAGGTTCACAGCCAGCCTCAGCTCTCTCTCTCTCTCTCTCTCTCCTTAGTGAGGCCCTCCGCAACTTCGTGAGACCCAGTTTCAAAATAAAGTATAAAAAAATAGGGCCGGGGGTGTATCTCGGAGGTGGAACGCCCCTGGGTTCAATCCCCGGTACCACAAAAAAAAAAAAAAAGAACATAGGGACTTACACACTTATGTATAATACTGTTGAATAAAAAGTACTACAACCTTTCTGGAGAAGAGGGCCTCACTAGCAGCTGAGGTTGGCCGCAAACCTGTGATTCTTCGGTCTCAACCTCCCAAGTACTGGAATTACAAGCATGCGTCACCACACCCGGCTTCATTTTTTAAATTACTCAAATTGTATTATGGTTTAGAATACCCCACCATCTAAATAACTCCAAATCCATCAGTGTCTCTCTTCTCTACTGCCTACTATCCTAGGTAGGCCAAGCATAACTACTTTGGAGGCTTTCCAGTCACTGAGGTAAAAGATAATGTTTCCTTGGCCTACCTAGGATAGTAGGCAGTAGAGAAGAGAGACACTGATGGATTTGGAGTTATTTAGATGGTGGGGATAATAGAAATGGTGACTGATCAAATGGAAAGTAACAAAAAGGAAGGAGCCAAGAAGAGCTTCCCAGTTTCTGGCGTGGTTTCTGGGTGGGTAGTGATATACTTTACTAAAATATAGAACCTAGAAGACATAAAGGTTTATCAGGGAAGATGATGGCTCCCCTTTTAAGACTATGGAATTTTTGATGCTCTAAATAAAAGGGAGCATCCCTCATCTGGAAATTCAAAATTGGAAGTGCTCCAAAATGCAAAATTTTGAGCACTGATATGATGCCACGAGTAGAAAATTTCACACCTGAACCTGACCTCATGTGACCAGTCACAGTCAGAACACAGGTGCACGAAAAATATTGTATAAAATTACCTTCAGCTATGTGTGTACGGTGTATACGAAGCATAAGTGAATTTAATGCTTAGACTTGGGTTCCATGGCCAAGATATATCATTATGTATATACAAATATTCCCAAATCTGAACAAATTGAAAATTTGAATCATTTATGGTCCTAAGCATTTCAGATTAGGGACATTCCATCTATAATAAACCGTAGTTATTGTGTTGTTTGGGTCTTGTTTATTTTTGGTTTTGGCTATCTAGCATCAATTTCTCTTTCCTTATAACAACCTAGCTTTTCCCATTAAAGACTTACTTCTCTATCTATAGACAAAATCCATTAAGATTGTCATCAGGAACCTGCTTCCACTAATTAAAGAGGAGGCACACAACCCTAGCTAGACCAACCTGATGTTAACTGCACTGAATGTGAATCTTGAACAAAAAGACTAAAATGTAGTAGAGTCCCCCCTACAAGATAAGTGTTGTTGATTCTCTTAATTCTTACTTGGTTCCAAGTTCTGTAAATCCCAACTTCCTGCCAATAAAGCTCCCCTTGATTAAGCTAGCTATATTTAGTTTCTGTTGCTTGCAACCAATGGACCTAAACGATACAATATCCATAGATGGATATGAGCATCTGTAATTCAGGGAGATAACGGCCAAATGGTGGATCTAGCAAAAGGATGGCAATTAAAGGCATGGAGTGGATAAGATCATAAAGGGAAATTACAGAGAATGAACAGAAAAGCATACATAAGAGATAAAGCATACCTATGAGAATTCAGGAATATGAATTGTGTCAGGCAGGTGAAGAGGAGCCAGCAGAATCAAACTAAAAGGAACAGTCAGAGAGGTGACAGGAAAGTCAAGAGAGGGTGGTGGTACGAAAGCCCAAGAAACCTAAAATAATAGTAATAATAAGCAAACACTGTGTGTGCTGAGGATTGAATTCAGGTGAGCATGCTAAGCTCTTGCTCTGATACTGAATTACACTCCCAGCCCAGTAAACACTTTTTTTTTTTTTTGCGGTACCGGGGATTGAACGCAGGGGCGTTCTACCTCCGCGCTACGCCCCCGGCCCTATTTGTTATACTTTATTTTTGAAACCGGGTCTCACGAAGTTGCGGAGGGCCTCACTAAGGAGAGAGAGAGACAGACAGAGAGACAGAGAGACAGGGAGAGAGAGCGCTGAGGCTGGCCGCGAACCCGGATCCTCTGGTCTCTGCCTCCCAAAGTACTGGGATTACCAGTAAACACTTTTTAAAGAATGTTTATCATAACATTGTCTGTAATAGCAAAACAGAAGCAACCTAACTGTCCAAGTTAAATAATTTAGAGGATAGCCTAATTATAGAATTCCATATCTGTCATCAAAAATGATGCTGTAAAAGAATGTTTAATAGCATTCTTATTCAGAAAACACTACATACATAGTTACTGTTACTTTGGAAAATGGAATATTCTCCACTGGACTCAAGCATACAAGAAAAGTTCACTGGCTTTTCCTTTGGGAAACGGTCTTCTGATAAAAGAAACACAGGTTATGATGATTTTACTAACAAACAACTAAGACACCACATTTGTTTCTACAGTGTCATCACTCGTAGAATCAATAAATAATGCGCTTTACTTCTCTACTGGGTTTGAGGATCCTCCCTTCCTGAGGGTAACTTCAAAGGGAGAGGTTAGTAGGAAGAACTGTGACTGTGGTTGGCCTGGGGCCATAAATGCTACTCATCCTCTCCCTCCTCCGCTATCCACTACAAATTTCTCTTACCCTCAGCTGTTGCTGATCAGGTCGTGGTAACATCCCCAACCCTTCCTTCCTGAAAGCTCCAAGCCATTGGCAATCATACTGCTTTTGGCCAGGGGGCTCTGCACTGCCCATTCACAGTTATGATAAAGCAGTACAATACCTAAAGTCACCCAAGCAGATCACCAGGGCTCCACACATATTCCTCCCCTCACCCATTTTGTAAACGCCACCCTACCTCCTCCTGAGGATCAGGATCAATGATCTGTTATGACAGTGACTCCTCTTCTTTCCTACTAGTCTTGGGACACAAGACTCCAAAGTGCCTTGGTAGTAGCCATATGCTATGGCTCATGAAGGCTCTTGCTGTGTCACCTGGAAAGAGTATGCCCCTTCCGAAGACAAGGATCTTCAACTCTACAGAATCCAGTTATGGAAATGGGAAGTCTAAAACTCCATTTTCTTTCCCTGTGGTTTCTGGGCTCATATATTCTTCCTACAGGGGACATGGCACAATAAATAAGCCTCTGATTTAAATATATATACTGCAACCTGAAAGGTGGCACCCCCCCTTTCCAAGTGTCCCCTCAGAGCTGGCAATTCTCCTGTGCCTTTGAAGGCCACACCAGCCCTCTATGAAGCTAAAGGGCAGGATGTGTCACACAATCAATGGATCCCACGGTCGTAGGCCCACTTCAGCATCTTGGATCCCATGGTCATAGGCCCACTTCAGCATCTTCTTCACTAAGTGGTCCCCTGATCAAATGTTACGGTGTGTGAGTTTCCATACCTGTGGCTAAAACATGCCACAAGCACTTATATAGTGGTTGGTAAAGCTCTGTAGGGAGGAAAGGCAAATCCACACAAGGAATAAATATCTATCACTGAATAAAACCCCTGGGAAATGGGCAGGGTGGTAGACATGTCATATCTCCACAGATATAAATAAGCCTAGTTCTGTGACCACCTGCCCTTCCATCAGTCCTGGCCTGCAGAGGAGAGTCATTGCTAAACTTATCATGACCCAAATGCCCCTCTCGCCAGTGCATTCCGGATGGCCTTGGCATACAGTATGTTTTCTGGGCTCCCTCATAGAACATATCCTCTGGTGCATCTTCTAACCTTACACACTATATCCACTCCAGCATGCCCACTTCCCTACGCCTCTCTATCCTTTCCTCTACTATCTGATAATGGAACTCAGGCACTTCCACTTTGCTTAGCTTTGACCATTGCTTTCTCCAAACTTCTAAAAGCCAGCTTAGACAAAAGTTTTTCCCATCTTCTGACATCTTTGCAAGTGTGTTAAATCCTATATCTCAAGAGAGTGTTCTTAAAGCAATGAATTCTTTCCTTATGTTATGATCCCCTTAATCAAGCACCCTCAAGATCCAATACCAGGTCTATACCCCTGGTTTCTGATTGCAAATGCTGTCTAGTTTTATGACTCCTTTGGTTCATAATTTGTTTCTTCCCTTTTTGGGCCTACCACATATTTAGCCAGGTCCCACTGGGATGCAACACCCACTATCAGTCCAGCAACCAGTAGCAGAAGTGGGGACAGCTCTGGAAGGAGGGCCTGCTGCTATCTTAGCCGGGTCTCCCAGCACAGGGGAAGGGTTGGCTCTTTCTATGGAAGGTAGGCCACTTTTGAAAGATTTGAAGGCTCGGGGAGGTCTACAGAACCAGCACTACCTGGGACATCCACCCAGATTTTTTTTGTTTGTTTGTTTTTGTTTTTTTTGCGGTACCGGGGATTGAACCCAAGGGCATTCTACCTCCGCGCTGCACCTCCGGTCCTATTTTTTATACTTTATTTTGAAACCGGGTCTCACGAAGTTGCGGAGGGCCTCACTAAGTAGAGAGAGAGAGAAAGACAGGAAGAGAGAGAGAGAGACAGGGAGAGAGAGAGAAAGAGGTGAGGCTGGCCACAAACCCAGGATCCCCCGGTCTCCACCTCCCAAAGTACTGGAATTACAAGCATGCGCCACCACGCTCGGCCCACATGTATTTTTCATTCCGGGTCCCAGTTTACTCAGTCAAGGCCCTGATGTCTGCCTTACAGATCTGCCTTGGTTGTGTATTTTAATGTCTCTGGAGCACTGTGACTCAAAATTTCAGATGCTCAATCTGCTGCTCAGCTATGTCTTCGCTGCTGAAGATAGGGACCTCTTTGGAAGCAACAAAAGAAGCCTCAGGCTTCTACATTTAGTCTTTAATCGCTTGTAAATGGCCCTCAATTTCTTGTTTTCTCTCTTTGTAAAGCAACAGTAAAGATTTAACAGTAACCAGCCAACTCTACTCTCCTTGTAGCACCATTTCCCCCATATCTCTCAAATGCCTGGATCACTGCATCTGCAAGATGGTCCCCTCCACTGGAATGTTTCTCCTTCCTGGATTACCTCTGGTGGGGAGTGGGGTGGATCCAGAGGGAATCACAGAGTGCTGTGGGCATGTATCACTTTGAACCTCATTATGATGTATAATTACAATGCACCAATAATAGTACATATTAATTTAAAAGATGCCACCTAGTGCCCAAGATTATCATACATATACTCAGGATGACCTCCTCTGCCTATAGGTAGCTAGTGAGCCAGTTCCCAAACCAAGTCTCATCAAGTGTTTGTTCACACCATTCATGGCACAATTTGTGTTAGTTCGAGTCCTACAAAAGAAAATGCCAAGATGGCATTACACACGCAAGAGATTTATTGGGGGACAAGGGAATTCTGTGAAAAATAAAGGAAAAAGAGCCAGAGAAGAACAGGTGAAGGCTTCAGACCAGAATGCAAGTCTGACCCGTGTGAGAGAGAAAGAGAAGGAAGGAAGACTGTGTAGGGTAGGAAAAGTCTCGGATGTGGCACAGTTCTAAGAAAATCTTAGCCAGGCAGAATCCATGAGAGTCCTTCAGCCAAAGTCACATGTTCAGGGAATCCCAGGCCTGCATTAGAACCTCTGTCTTACTCAGACTTTGGCTGAGAGAAGCCAGTAGTAATCATGGTGTCTATGTGAAAACAAGGGTGTATCCAGAAAGGCAGCGTCTGGGGCCATCGGTCAATTCCACTGTCTGCAGAAGGAAACTTGAGTGCTGCATTTGCATGACCACAAATGGCGAGTCGCTGCAAGTGAGGCCACAAAGTAGGCAAGGGTCAGATGATAGAGTGCCTTGGATATAATGCTACTAAATTTAGAATTTATTGTGTAAATCCTATAGTGTAAGAAGAGATTTGGAAACAAGACAGCAGAGTCAAAAGATAGCTGGAGGTAGGATTAACTGGACACGATGGTAAATTAGATTTGATAAGAAAACAGAGCCTTGAATCCCAGATTTCTGTCTTGGGAAATATATTGTATGTGTTGCATGAGATTGATATTTTAGGGGCAGGATGAACTGACATTCACCCCTTACTGTCAGGGGAAATACTGCATTCTCCTGCCAGGCATCCAGGATTAAAACACTGGTTCTGTTTCTAACTCAATCCAGCATTATTAAATACCTACATAAATAATACATCATCCCTACCTTCCAGGGGCTTTTTCTCTTAGCACAGTGATAATAGCACATGCTACTACATCCTAAAGCTTAGTACTGAAGTCATATTAGTAGGAAAAAAATCTAAATTATTCATGTTCAGAATAGATTTGTTTTTAGAAGAAAGCTGAAATAGGTAAATTGTGATTGCACTTGGGTAAATTCAGGGAGAAAACAGCCTTGGCCATTGTTAGTGGAGAGTCTGCAGCAAAGTCAAAACCCTCCAACTCAAGTGCTGCTCAGAAGAACAGAACTCCTTTCTACCCCTCTTCAGACAAGGAGACTCCCAGGAAAAATTGTGTAAAGCTTCTGCCAGCTGGAATTTGCAATGGGAGAATGAAAGGAGGCACGGAGGGCTCTGAAGGCAGATCTCTCACTCAGGATTCTCTGTCACAAGAAGAGAGTTGGAGATGCCTCAAAGAGGGGTTAGGACACAAGAAAGGGAATATGGTCACCCTTTGTTCCTGTTGGTGTCACATCTTCTGATTCAACCAATCATAGTGAAAAAATTAGGGGGAAAAATGTGTCTATATTGAACATGTGCAGATTTTTTTCTTGCCATTTCCCCCTAAACAATATAGTATAACTATTTATATAACATTTACATTGTGTTGGCTATTATAAGCAATCTAGAGATGATTTTAAATATGTGAAAAGATACACATTAATTATATGCAAATACTAAGTCATTTTATATAAGGGACTTGGGCATCCTTGGATTTTGGTATCCTCAGGGTCCTGGAACCAAACCCCCATGGATACCAAAGGATGACTGTATTTGACAAGGGGAGGGAGGGAAGACAGTGAGAAGAGAGTGAGTTGGGAAGGGAGATAAGAATGGGTCTTAATGCTGCATCACTTTTCAGTAAAATATAGGAGCAAAAATAATTAATTGAAGTAGAAACTCCAGCCTTCTCATTTTATATTGATTTAAGATACTTATCTGAACAATTGAGCTTAAAACACAAAAACAAGAAAGCAGCTGCCTCGCTGAAGATCAGAGTACAATGGTGACAGGAGAGATCACATTCAAGAAGAAGCCAGCAAGAGCTCCTGCCCTGCTGCTGTCAGGGCACCACACCTTGGCCTTTGGCATTAGGAGGTTTATAAAGCTTTCTTTCTGAAGAGGGTATTGAGGCATAATCTTCATACTATTACCATTGGACCTGACAGAAAAACTATTAATTTTGTATTAAATTAATGGCAATGATTTTTATAGATACCAAATAATTACTAATAATTAATAAAATAACCAAAGGCAAGTGTTTTCAACAGGTCATTTGAATTACAGATGTTTTCATTCAAAAGTTAATAAACTTTCAATATTGTTCAACTGTCACATGTGTTGTCTTAAAATATAATAAATATCGCCGGGCGTGGTGGCGCACGCTTGTAATCCCAGTACTTTGGGAGGCGGAGACTGGAGGATCCGGGTTCACAGCCAGCCTCAGCTCTCTCTCTCTCTCTCTCTCTCGCTCTACTTAGTGAGGCCCTCCGCAACTTCGTGAGACCTGGTTTCAAAATAAAGTATAAAAAAATAGGGCCGGGGGTGTAGCGCAGAAGTAGAATGCCCCTGGGTTCAATCCCCGGTACCGCAATAATAATAATAATAATAATTATTATTATTATTATTATTCATGGTGCTGTTCTTAGAGATCAAAGTAAAAGATTCAGCTTCACATTATGGCAGCAATATTATTCTTAACATTTACATTAAAATTACAAGTCCAATGAACTATAAAAACTGTTGATACTGAATTATTTGTGAATGTATTAGTCATTTTCATTATTTCTAAAAGTATTAGGTACTTACATTTTAGCAATTTTTCTGTATCCACATTACAATCCCCTTGAGGACAGAAATGATATATTATCTTATAATCTTCCAATCCCTGGCCAATGCCCTGAAAATATTAGACACTTAATATTGCTGAAAAAATCAGAGATAATGTCAATATTTTAAACCTGAATAGGGGAAACAAGGAAAATGAAATTGATAAAAGAAATAGCATGGGAAGATGATTTTAAACAAGTTGGGCCATCCATAGTTGAAAGTCTGCAAGCAAATCATTAATCTCTAAGAAAATATATTTTTATAGTCTTGTAAATTCTTCTATTGAGTAACATTTTATTCATCTGTTTTAGTGATTCTCTAAGTTTGCTCTTACAGAAAAGGACAGTCAGGAGAGTCTAAGAGAGGTACGAAGCTGCTAAAGTGGAATAATGGTGGTCTTTTCTCAATTTACATAATAATGTAATTCAGTTCCATCATTTTCTAACTTCAAACTCTCCAAATATTTATATCAAATATTTTGTGACTGAAAATCTGTGAAAATTAACGAACTTAAGAAACTTACTACTAAAAAAATAAATAACCCAATCAAAAAACAGGCAAGTGAACTAAATAGACACTTCGCAAAAGAAATACAAATGGCCAATAACTATTTGAAAAAATATTCAACATCATTAACAATCAAAGAGATGCAAATCAAAACTACACTGAGATTTCACCTAACCCCAATTAGAATGGAAATCATCAAAAGTACAAACAATAATAAATGCTGGTGAGGATGTGGGGAAATATGAATTCTGATACATTGTTAGGGGAATTGCAAATTAATGCAACCACTTTGGAGTTCAATGTCAAGGTTCCACAGAAGAATAGGAATGGAACTACCATATGACCCAGCTATACCACTCCTAGGTATCTACCCAAAGGGATTGAAACCAGACTACTATAGTAATGCATGCATATCTATGTTTATAGCTGCACAATTCACAATAACCAAATTATGGAACCAGCCTAGATGTCCATGAATGGATGAATGGATTACAAAATTATGAGATATATACACAAAGAATTCTACTCAGTCATGAAAAAGAACAAATTTTGTCATTTTCAGAAAAATTTATGAAACTAGAGAATATTATGCTAAGTGAGATTAGTCAGTCACAAAAAATGAAAGATCAGATGTTTTCACTCATATATGAAGCTAGGGAGAAATTGGGGTACAAAAGGGACTCTAGACAAAGGAGGAGAAACCATAGCAGAGTGATGGAGGGGACCTAATGGAGGAAGACAGGTGGAGGGAGGGAGATTCCCTAAGGGAAATACTTCAACAGACATGATGTACATACTCAAAATGACAGATGCCAATCTCAATGTCGTGCACCGGGAGGGTGAAGGAGTGGGGTGGGAGTAGGGAGGAGACTTACCATGTGCTGTGTGCATGTATGTCTCTATTACTCTGAACATCATCATGATGTATGATTACAATGCACCAATAAAAAAACAAAGAAAGAAAAGTACATAAAGTTTCTGTCTCTGCAACATCTGAAAACAGCTAGATAGACTTATACCAAATTTAGGTTACATTAGGGACCACACCAGTAATTTGAACAGGCAAATTTTTATGTAAAGAAGTATTAATCATAATGAAAGGATTAAAGGGAACTCTGAGGAATATAGAAATAATGAATGCAGAAAGTAGCTACTTTTTCTGGGACTGAGGAAGAGTGAAGAAAGAAAGGAACTAAGATGGTAGAAGAAACCTACTCTCTGATCCCAACTAGGCTAGATTCACTCTTTGTTGGGAGGGTGTGCTCGCCACAGGATCACACAGTCCCCAAGTGGCACAGAAACTTGAGGAAGGTATACACGGGAGGGGGGTCACCAGAAGTAACTCGCCCCGTGGCCAACAAACTTCCAGGAGAACTTGTGAGACCCGATGCTGTCTTGTCAACAGCAGCAGAGTGTCCCAGGAACTCCAACATGCAGATCCACTGGCAGCCTTGCTGAAGGACACCTCACCCTTAAAGTGACCCTCCGACACCCTTTATTGACAATGTTGATTGTAGCACCAGTTGGCAATAGAGAAATGTTTGTAGGTCCAGCCCCAGTATGATGAAACAGGGCAACAAATGGCAGATTGGAGCTGATGGGCAATACATTGACAAATGGCACAGTTTGGGAAGGTCTATTTTAAAATAGAAGATACAAAATTCTCTTAGAGATCTTGAGGGAGCACCTTGAAGAGATAAGAGTTTTCCTACAGAGTAATTGAGTTTGACACACAATCAGAGAGCCCTGTTTGGGAACTGGGAGAGGCAAGCCGTGTGGTGTGTATTAAGGAGTGGTGGCTAGAAATAGAAACATACAGTAATGTCAAGCTGGAGCTCCAATTTAAAAGTCACAAGGGCAGAAGCTTTGAAATTAAGATATTGACTTAGAATCTTGGGACTTTTCACTTGAGTGACTCCAGATAAAATGCTCCAGCGTAAAGAGCAGGTAATATTTGTACTCTGTATGAGTACATTAATAATGACTAATGACCACCACAGACCACACTAAGCAATACAACTGGTGAACACCAAATCCCAGGAAAAGGTTATGGTCGCTTGCTGGTAGGGTTGTAGGGGGTCAGTGACTGGCTCAGGCTGGCGATGGGATGGACAGGAAAGCAATAGAGAAAGGATGTGCTTCTAGCTAGATTTTATTTTTTATATTTACTGTAGACAGATTTTCAATTGAAAAATCTTAGGTGAAATTTTAGAATTAAGAATACTAATATTACATAGTATTCTACAAAATAATACTATAATATCTGTGTCCCACCACCTGAACAACTATGTGTTCCCATAGTGACAGTATCAGAGGTAGAGCGTATGCCCACTTCATCTACCCTCAGATAGGAATTTGATAAGGATGAGGGGGAAAAAACAGCTTAAATCATAACACAAACTTCAGCAATTTGTAAGCAGAATTAAACTTGTTTCAATAGGCAGTACAAAATATACAAAATTATAGCATTCACGATTCCCCTAACTTGATGCTGTTAAAATCTGGGTGGCTTTTGCTGACAACTTATCTCCTATTCTGAGTCATAATATTTATACTTAACAAATAATTAGTCAGGTTTTATAATTAACCTAAGGATTCATAACACCTAGAAAGACTTAGACTTGCATTATACAAGTTTACATAATATAAGTTTATATAACAAAAAAAGCAATAAATAGGAACTTTTGGATAAATACACCACAGAAGATATAGTAAGATCACTATCTTTGGTTAATTATTACAGCAAGAGTTATTAATCAAAGCTAATAAAATGTAACTACTATCAATTTCCAAATATTCAAAGTCATTTAAATAAGTTATTTTAAATTTGCCCTTATCAAGAATATAGGACAACTTAGTAGAATTTCAAGTCAGCCTAACTTAAGTGAAAAGTAGACTTTTTGGTTGATGGATTCACAGGTTGCTGATATTTTTGTATATTCTAAATTTGTGGTGCTGATTAAAATTTATTGTGAAGGTTGAACGTCTACTACACGCTTTACAAATAATTCTTATCATTCAAATTGTTTACTTCTTTCTCTTTAATTTTCTTTTATTTATGCCAAAAATGTAACATGCCACTAAAATTGAGAGCTTTTGGATTTATGCAGATGCTATATAGTAATGCTTGTGGTTTTGTCTACGGCATTCAGGCTTGTGGTGTTCTCATTATGTCTCATTCTGAAGACTCTGGTCTTCCAAGATGGCACCTCTTGCTGTTATCTTCACAAGGAAGAGGGGCAAAAGGTCAAAAAAAGGAACTGTTAATCTCACTCATAACGGATCGCCCTCATCACTTAATTATCTCCTAAAGGCCTCATCTCTTAGTACTGTTGCATTGGGGATCAAGTTTCAACATGAATTTTGGAGAGGAAACAAACATTCAAACCATGGCTTAATCCAAGACAATGTAAGAAAGTTATTTAGAGAGGAAAAAAACCAGATAATACATGTAAAAGAAATGAGAATATGAAAAAAAATTCAGCAAAAATTGAGGGGAAACATTAACAATGGAAGATCAACATGCCACCACCCAAAATCAGTGATCAAACTTACCCAACATTGAAAACAAACAACTAGCCGGGTGTGGTGGCACACACTTGCAATCCCAGTACTTGGGAGGCTGAGACTGGAGGATCCGTGTTCGCAGCCAGCCTCAGATACTTAGTGAGGCCCTCTGCAACTTAGTGAGACCCTGTTTCAAAATAAAGAATAAAAAATAGGACTGGTGGTGTAGCTCGGAAGTAGAATGCACCTGGGTTCAATCCCCAGTAACGTAAAAACAAAAATCTAAAAAAAAAAAAAAAAAGAAAAGGAACAACTACACATTATGTACCTTTTAGCTATCATATGATATGGAAAGTATATTACAATTATTCTTGTTAAAAAATAGTTGAAACTGAATCCAATGAACATTTTCAAACAACTTCTAGTTTAATAAATATTAGGGGGTTGAGGACAAACTAAACGGTATCTCAGAAAAACAATCAGACAAATGTAGTATGTTAAACATTCCTTGATAAATTACCCAGTTTTCCCAATAAATCAGTGTTAAGAAAAAAAAAGAGGTGTGAGATTCTTCTAGATTAAGGGAGGAAATAATAAAATAAGTGTGAATCTCATGTGGTCTGGTGTTATGTATGAATTTTGCTTGCATCCTGATTCAAATAAACCAACCATGAAAAGATCTCTTTTATGCAATTGAGAAAATATAAATATGGGCATGTATTAAATAATATTAAGGAAATATGCTAATTGCATTTGATATGGTAATGGCTGTGTGTTCATATCAGAAACAAGTCATTATTTTTAGTGGTATTTATTAAAGTCTTTATGGATAAAAATCACCTGGTATCAGAAATTTACCTTAAAAATAATACCAAAAAAGAAAGAAGGAAGAAGGAAAAAATAAACTGGTAGATAAAAGTATGGCAAATATTGAGAATTTTCTTCAATCTTTATTCAATTTGGTAATGGAAATATGAATATTCATTATACAATTCTCTCCACTTTGGGGTAACTAAGTCTTTTCCATTTCTGATAAAGAAAAGGGAAAGGAAGTAGAGCGGGGCAATGAAATTTTTACAAAGCCTAGACTACCCCTTCAGTAGGCAATCTTGCATCAGTCAAAAGGGCTGAACCTCACACAACCCCAAGTTGCTCAGACACCTGTTCCCCCGAGAGGTGTGCACTCCCTTGAGACACTCAGGCTGCCCTAGAAGCTGCTGACAGCAAGGGACATTCTGCTGACCTTGGTCCCCACTGCTGGGAAGCAAGTTCTTCCTTGATCTGGACAGCCCACCTCAGTGCCTGCCACATACATCACATGAAGATGGACATATTTCCTAACATCGAAATGTTCTCTGCCTAATACAACATCCTTCAAAGGGTACTTATCTTCCTTCTTATTATTAAAATCCCACATTTACCCTGAAGGAGCAGATTAAATGTAATTTTGAAACTCTTATTATCTGATAGGTAACAGGTAGGGAAATAGCTTAATATAAAGTTATACTTGTTATATAAGAAAAGGAGTATTTTTAAAAGAAAAATGCAGAGCCGGGCGTGGTGGCACATGCTTGTAATTCCAGTACTTTGGGAGGCTGAGACCGGAGGATCCGGGTTCGCGGCCAGCCTCAGCTCTCGCTCTCTCTCTCCCTGTCTCTCTCTCTCTCTCTCTCTCTCTCTCTCCTTAGTGAGGCCCTCCACAACTTCGTGAGACCCAGTTTCAAAATAAAGCACAAAAAATAGGGCCAGGGCCGTAGCGCGGAGGTAGAATGCCCCTGCGTTCAATCCCCGGTACCACAAAAAAAAATAAATAAATAAAAATAAATAAAAGAAAAATGCATACTGGCTGCTATGAGTTGGATCTTGGATGTCCTCCAAAGGCTCATGTGTTAAAGGCTTAGTCCCAGAGTGGTGCTATTGAGAGGTGCTGTGCTACCTTTAAGATGAGGTGCCTACTGGGAAGCCTCTAAGTCATTAGGAACATGCCCTGAAAGGGGTATAGTGGGCCCAGCCCTTTATTCTCTCTTTTACTCCCTGGCCATGAAGTGAGCAGTCTTGCTCTGCCACGTGCTGTTGCCATAAGCCCAAAAGTAGCAGGCCCAACCAATCATGGACGGGAACCTCCAAAACTGTGACCCGGAAATAGCCGTTTTCTCTTTATTAGTTGATTGTCTCCAGTATTTTGTTATAGTGATGGAAAGCAAACATACTAGTTGTAAGTTCAATTTCTTTTAAGCTTTTGATAGGAGATAACCACTCAGCTACACTACAGTATGAAAGACTTTCATGATTATGACACATGAATTATAATATTTAGAGTTCCTCTTGTAAACTTAAATTTTTTATTTTTATAAAGTTAACCATGTTGAAGACATTCTTAAGTACTTTGTGTTATGTATGACTTCAATTTTGTGTTATGTGTTGATGAATGATGGAAAAAGTGAATTTAAGTTGGGTTATCTCTAAAATCCAACTGTGACCTGGGAGTATTTTAATTCTAGGTAATTCAGCTTGGTTATATAGGTAGTTTTTTTCTGGAAAACATTGTTCTCATTAAAGAAGTTATTTATATTTAAGAGATATAGTATCTGGTTCATATTCTTTAGTGATCTACATAAAAAGTGGTGCTAAGGTGAACTTCATTATTAAAATAGAATCTAGCAAATACTACCAACTTAGACTTTGATGAAACATTGGCACCATAGCATGTTCTATACTATGAATTTGTTCCAGGCAACATTTTCCATAGCCTCAGGTTTGTTCATTAGACATCTTCTAATACTTTTTTCTGTAAATGGAATGCTTGTTGGTTTGCAACTATCTTGAGTGTGTTATTTCAGCCATTTTAGTGTAACAGGGTGAAGAGCTATTAGTTGCCTTTTGTAGTTAAATAAGAAATGTTAAAAGAGGCTCTCAACAATTGCATTAAATTTTAGCAAAATCTTGTAATGTGTTGTACTGAGTAGGTCTTCAGACATTGCTGAGACAGTTATAGAGTTGTCTTCATGTTCTAGATAATGAGTGTTAAAACGACGTGTGAATCTTTGGCCAATATCTTAAAGAAAAATATATGCCTCGCATGACATTTCATGAATAATGACTTGAATGTACATCTATATTTTAAATAGTCTCCTTGCCCAAAAAATTTTGAGCAAGCTGCTTCCTATATCATTATTGTATATTGCAATATTACTGACAAAAATCTCACATTCTGAGTGAGAGAAATGACAGGTGTGCCATTTCCTTATTTGCTGGCTTAAGCATTGCTACTCCTAGTACCAAATGCATTTTCTGTATACAAATCTCTGTATGTACATTTTGAGGGAACTGGTTTGGTTAAAAATAGGTCATATAAACAAGAATTTAAAACATCACATGGCAAATACTGAATAATCAGGAGTATCTTTGCTCATTTGGTTTAGAAAGAAGATAATTTAGGGATTCTAAAATCTAAAATAGGTTTCTCTGTTACTGTTTTTGAACTAGATTACTAGGTAGACGAATAGGATATAGAGAATTCATAATTAAATATAAATTAATATTAAACATTTATGGAAATACTCTTATTAACAATCGAAAATAAATGTTAAAGCAAAAATGAAGTCGCCATTAAAAAAAAAACAGATCTGAGGATAGGCAAATTGCTCATGACACAACACGCTGAGGGTGAACGAGCCAGAGGACGCATCTGTGAAGTCATCTGCAGAGTGGAGATCCCACGTGTGCCTCCTGTCACCCCCTGTGCCAAACAGGACAGGGAATGTGACCACCAGACACAGACTGTTTAACATGTGAGGTAGTGAAATAGCTACCTATTAAATATCAGTAAACTTAACTTCTATCTTATTTTTAAATTTAAAAAAGAGACGCAATCATATTGTGTAGCCCTACATTCTACATGAGCCTTTATTTTTTAAATTTAAAAAGAAAAAAATACCCTGAAAAATTACTTAACCTCTCTGAACTTCATTTTCCTCACCTTTAAGATGGTAATTATAATAATAATAATGTCATGCTGACAGATTTACTATGAGCATCAAATTGAACATTATGTAAAAGCACATTGTAAAACGTTCTGCAATTGTTCGTTAATAGCAATAAACGTTTCAGTAGGAGTTGTAAACCTGTAGGGTATTGAGATGGGAGATGAATAAAAGAATTATGGGAGAGGATCTGCATAATGTTATCTATATAGAAGTTTTACTGTTTCTAAAACTTTTTAAAAATTGACATTAAGATGTCCTAACATTATAATATCATGGAATGCCAAAAACTGACAAATAATAAATCTTCTCAAAGAAGGTTACACTGAAATACTCATATAAAATATGTACAGAAGCAGAAGGAAACAATAAATAAGAATACTACCCGTGTTTAGTTTTCAAATATCTCCCACACTGACAACTATGAGGGATGGTGCACCTTTAATCATTCTTAGTCCCATCACTTTAGCATATGTACGTTTATGACATTTATTTAAAGAGGTCATAACCAAATTAATTTGTTTTTTGTAATGTGGGAGATAATTGTGAACATTAATTTGATATCATTTTTATTTTTCTGTGTACACTTTCCACAAGTGATCAAAAAAAATTTTTTTTTTTTTGCGGTACTGGGGACTGAACCCAGGGGCATTCTACCTCCGAGCTACACCCTCAACCCTATTTTTTATTCTTTATTTGGAAAAAGGGTCTCACTAAGTTGCTGCGGGCCTCACTAAGTAGCTGAGGGTGGCCACGAACCAGGATCCTCCTGTCTCAGCCTCCCAAGTACTAGGATTACAAGCATGCACCACCACGCCCAGCATGTGACCAAATTTAACATGAATAATTCAAAGTTTAAATTTTATTTCTACTCTTTTTTTATAAATCTACTGCTCTTCTTGTAGTATCTCTCTCAGAGATTTCTTCCATTCTCTGAAAATCAATTTCACTTCTGTATAGATTACTACCAAATAATTTCTTTTTGTGTGCGTGTTTTATACTGGGGATTGAACCCAGAGACACTCTACCTCTTAGCTACACCCCCAGACCTCTTCATTTTTTTTATTTCAAAACAGGGTCTCTCTAAGTTACCAGATACTGACCTCGAACTTGCTAGCCTCCTTTCTCAGCTTCCCAAGTACAGGGTTATAGGTGTGCACCCCTGTGCCCAGCTAGAGTAATTCATCTTTAAAAAGCTGGAGGCTGCCGGGCGTGGTGGCGCACGATTGTAATCCCAGTACTTTGGGAGGCGGAGACCGGAGGAGCCGAGTTCGCGGCCAACCTCAGCACGCATGCGCAGGCGCGCGTAATTTATCTCTCCTCTCTCCTCTCTCTCTCTCTCTCTCTCTCTCTCTCTCCCCCTGTCCC
>PVJS01036595.1:0-20397 GCA_004027185.1 Glis glis | reverse complement strand
CAGGGGCATTCTACCTCCGCGCTACACCCCCGGCCCTATTTTTTTATACTTTATTTTGAAACCGGGTCTCACAAAGTTGCAGAGGGCCTCACTAAGTAGAGATAGAGAGAGAGAGAGAGAGAAAGAGAGAGAGCTGAGGCTGGCCGCGAACCCGGATCCTCCGGTCTCCGCCTCCCAAAGTACTGGGATTACAAGCGTGCGCCACCACGCCCAGCGAAATGACAATCTTTTCAACAAATGGTGCTGGGAAAACTGGTTATCTACCTGTAGAAAAATGGAACTAAATCCTTACCTCTCACCCTGCACAGGAGTCAACTCGAGATGGATTAAAGACCTGGAAGTTAACCAGAGTCTATGAAATTATTAGAAGAAGGCATAGGTTCAACACTCCAAAATATAGGCACAGGTGGAAACTTCCTAAACAAGACCTCCAAAGTACAGGAAATTAAAACAAGAATTAATAAGTGGGATAACATTAAACTACAAAGCTTCTGCTCATCAAAGGAAACCATCAAGAGCCTAAAGAGAAAGTCTATGGAATGGGAGATCTTTGCAAGCTATCCCTCTGGCAGGGGTCTAATATCTAGGATATACAAAGAACTTAAAAGGCTTTACACTAAGAAAACAAATAATCCGATCAAGAAGTGGGCAACTGAAATGAATAGACACTTCATGAAAGAAGAGATGCAAATGGCCAATAGATACATGAAAGAATGTTCAGCATCATTAGCAATCAGGGAGATGCAAATGAAAACTACTCTAAGGAGGGAGCGGACAAGATGGCGTCAGAGTAAGGACACCGAGAGGAGTCTGTCTCTAAATTGTCTTGGGTGCTCTGAAGTGAACAGCCATACACATCCCACACGACTTTCATGGGTGATAGGAACTAAAGACAATAATATTTAAGAATACATAGAAGCCCACCGATTAACATCCAGGCTGAAAAAGGGTAAAAAAAAGGGGGGAGCAACCAACCAGAGATGGGAGAACAATAACCTCATCCCAGACCAGGTCACCAGACCAGCAGGAACCTTCAGAAGATCCGAAAAATCTTATAACCAGCAACCTGAGGCCTTTCCTCAGACATCGGGATCACCAACCACAAAATCCAACAACCCAGGACAAAAGGATGGAGAAGGAAGACTGCCATCCACTTTCATCTCAATCCACTGGTCCTCCGCACACTCGGCAGGAGAGGTGAATGCTGCAGCCTCACAGGATAACTGAAACCCCCCTCCCCCGAAAAAAGAGAGGGTGAGGACACAAGCAGTCTGTGGCTGTAGCCACACAGGAAAATCTGAGGAATAGAGCCGGTCTGAAAGTTGCAGACCAATGCAGCCTTCTCTGGGGAGCGCAGCATCCCCACCTGCGCATAGGACAGACCCAGAGGGACTCGGCAGCAAGCAGAGGAGGAAGCTAAACACATCAGCATTCCCCGCCTGCAACCCAGAATGCCCGGGAGGGTCTCCCCTAAACAGGAGGAGAGGGCCGACTTTGATGGCCAGCACCCAGATGGAGGAAAAGAAGGAGGCCAGCAGTAGAGAGCCGTGGCCTTCCCCCTCCCCGTCAGTACTCAGGCCAGCCGCAGAGGGTCTCCGCCTAAACAGACAGACCCAAAGGGACTTGGGAAGTGGACGCTAGTGTTCCCTGCCTGAACCTAGGTGGAGAGAAAAGAGGGTCGCACTTGGGCATAGAGCGTGCTTCCCCACCTGCAAAGGGGACATCCCCAGAGGGAATCCAGAGACCGGAAGCTAGAAGCCCCAGCATTCCTGCCTACAACCCAGAAAGCCTGGAGGGTCTCGCTCTAAACGGGAGGAGAGTGCCGGTGCCACTGGCCTGCACCCAGCCACAGAGTGTCTCCACCTAAACAGACAGACCCAGAGGGACTTGGGAAGTGGACACCAGAGTTCCCTACCTGAACTAGGTGGAGAGGAAAGAGAGACATGGGCAGAGAAGAGGGTGAGGCTTCCCCCACCTGTGCCCAGGCCAGCCTGAGAAGGACTCGAGACTCGCCCTAACCTGCGGAGAGTGCCGGTGTCCCCCACCTATGCCCAGCCAGAGAGAAAAAAAGGGACACAGGCAGTGAAGAGGGTGAGCCTTTCCCCACCTGCACACAGGCCAGCATGAGAGGGACTCGGCCTAACATGTGGAGAGGGCTGGTGTCCCCCACCTGTACCCAGGCAGAGAGAAAGAGGGACACAAGTAGCGAAGAGGGTGAGACTGCCCCCATTTGTACCCAGGCCAGCCAGAGAGGGGCTCGGGACTCAGCCTAACATGTGGAGAGTGCTGGTGTCCCCCATCTGTGCCCTGGCAGAGAGAAAAAGAGACACAGGCAGCAAACAGGGTGAGCCTCCCTTCACCTGCCCCCAGGCCAGCCTGAGAGGGACTTGGCCTAATGTGCAGAGAGTGCTGGTGTCCCCCACCTGTGCCCAGGCAGAGAGAAAGAGGGACACAGGCAGTGAAGAGTGTGAGCCTTCCCCTACCTGCACCCAGGCCAGCCTAAGAGGGTCTCTGCCTAAGCAGGAAGAGACAGAGGGACTCAGGAAGCAGAGAGTGCCAGTGCTCTTCACCTGTGCACAGGCCAAATAGGTGAACCACCAGAAAAGTCTGGCAGACACCAAAGACAAACTAATTACCACTGACAGATGGAACCAATCAGCATCCTGCACACTGAAGTTTAAAAACGCACAGGGTACAAACTGACCTACCCACATCTCTGAGTCTACCCCCTATTACAGAGGTGAAAGACAGGTCCATGGACCTCAACACCTGGATCTCATCAATAATACCATTGCAGCAGAAAGAAGGAACCCTAGAGTAATTGCAACCCAGTACCAACAATCTACTGGCAGAACAGCAGTGGAGTGATACGGGACACAGATATTGAAGAATGTATTAAAGGGTGATAAACACACAACAGAGAGCTAAGAATAACCATACAGTAGAGGCTAGCCACCTTTAAGGCACACCTAGCAATAAATATCTACATCCAGAAGAGGTTACTATACAGGGAGAGAGATTACACAGGAAACCTACAGAGTGAGAGAGAGATACCAAAAGCAACAAAGATATAGGCTTAAGAAACTTGAAATCATGGGAAGGAGGAACAACAAAGAAACAATGAGCCCCCACAACTCCAAAATAATAGAATCCATTACAACAGAAATGCAGGGATTGCCAGAAGGACACTTCAGAATTTTAGTAGTAGAAATGATACAGGATTTCCAAAAAGAATTCAGAGAGAGCCTGAAAGAATAAAGGATCAAATAAGCAAAGAATCTGACACCCAAAATAGGAATCAAATAGAGGCTCTGAAAGAAGTGAAGGATGCAATAACTGAAATTAAGGCATCAATACAAGCTATTGACAGTAGACTAGATCACATGGAAAACAGAATCTCACTCTTAGAAGATGACCACTCCAAAAGTGAGTGCATTGTACATAATATAGAAAAAAAACAATTCGACAGCATGAATTGGACATCGAAGAGATCTTGGCCAACTTGAAAAGAGCAAACCTAAGAATAATAGGCATAGAAAAGGGAATAGAAGCTGAAACCAAAGGAATAAACAATCTTTTCAGAGAGGTAATATTGGAAAATTTCCCAAACAGAAAGGGAAGTCGACACCCAGGTACAAGAAACATATAGAACCCCTAATAGACAAGATCAGAGAAGAGGTTCACCACGTCACATAATAGTCAAATTGACTAATGTAGAGGCCAAGGAGAGAATTTTAAAGGCAACCAGAGGAAAAAATCAAGTAACATACAGAGGCAAACCAATAAGAATCACCCCAGACCTTCCAAACCACATCATGAAAGCCAGGAGGGCCTGGAGTGACATATTCCAAACTCTGAGAGGAAACAACTTCCAACCAAGATTTACCTACCCAGCAAAGATATCTATAAAAGTTGATGGGGAAATAAAAACCTTCCATGACAAACAGAAGCTGAAAGAATTTATGTCTGCCAAACCAGCATTAGAGAAAATACTCAAAGAGATTAAGTATAAAGAAGAGATAATAAATAAACGCCAGAACCAAAGAAACAATAATTCCGATCAAACAGTCATAATATATCCACATGTTGGATACAATCATTAAATTTTATTTATAGCACATTAAATAATACTGGAAAAATGTATTATTGTGTTTGTAATATTAAAAATCAACATAAAATCACTATGTCATCTAATTAATTTATAAATAAATGAATATAAAAGATAAATTAAATATTCATCTTAGTTATATTTAGGGGTAAAATTAATTTTGTTTATAATTTTTGTGATATTTGAATTTTTAAAAGTCTACATAGTGATCATATATTGCCTCTGAACCTAGCTGCACTGCCTAACACATGAAGATTTGGGGGACAAGAGATAACTGCTTAAGGCTTAGTGGGTCCATGATCGCTTCATGGAGCGAGTAGGAGATATTAGCAGAACATTGCTATTTCCTATGCTATTTGTGCAAATCCTGTTGCTCCTATCTTGATAAAGATCATTGAGCTTCATAATGGGACTTTGATTAGTTAATATAGGTTTAAGTTTTAATTTAGAGACCTGTCTAAATTTTAGAAGGTTTAAAAATATTTGACATTTTCTCATTTCAGTGCACCATCATTGATACTGGCTATTATAACTATTTTGGTAAAAAGAATATTTTATTGTTTGAATTTATATTATTCTAATGACTAGAGTTTTCTAGAATAAAGAACATTTTATTGTTTAAATTTGCATTGTTTTAATGATAAGCATTTTCTAGAATTTGGTCAGCAAAAGTAAAATGCCTAATAATAAAGTGATGCTACTGAGCCCAGTAACTTGTGGGAGTTTGTTTCATAATATTATGGTCACATTTTCATTTACCAATGTGAAGCTATGAAAACTTGGTCCTATGAGTGATCAGTGGACTAGAAGAAGTGGACCAGGGGAGAAAGCAGAAGAAGGAAAGGAATGAATATGGGAGCAAACTTGCATTGTACAGTTGTGACTATAGCTCAGTGAATCCCATTATTATGTATAATTTTAATGTACAAATTTAAAAAATTGTTCCTAATCATAATGTTTTATGTTACCATTTTGTATATGAAATTGTAATAACAAAATATTTATATTTTAAACATCTTAATTAAACTCTTAAACTACATTTTTATATTATTTAGAAATATAAAACGGATTGTATTTCTGGAAAGACTATTTTCCTAAGCAACAAAAATTTATTTTGAATGGAGATATCTTTAATTGTACACAAAAATCCTTCAAATGCATAATACATTTTTAAACATGGGTATATACTAAAAATAATAGACATGCATTAAAACATGCTAGGTAAAAAATACAGTATTAGTTCAGATTTAACACAATTAATTCACAAAACATGTACTATGCCTGCCTCCCTATACTGAGCATTTCAAAAGGGCTTCACTGGCTCTGGCAGTGGCTTGATTTATTGTTAATAACATATTCTGACACAACCCAAAATATGGATCATTGGGTATAATTTTATAGAAAGCATCTAAATAGACTGTGCAATGATGTTGGAAAGAAAAACAAAACAATGATTCTGCCCAACCATGGTACTGCACTGTTATAGAGCAATTTCTCCTTGCATTGCACACCTGCTTTCTGGCCCATTAAGTCCTGCTGTCTTTACAAGGAACTGAGGTTGTAATGTCTTTCCCCAATGCATATTTTTATGGGACCATGCATAACAAGTACACATAATGTACAGATGAATGTTCATGTTGACTACCTCATTTTTAATATGTTTGAACTGAGCAGAACAGGGAAATTTTTACCTTAGGAAATAAATCTCTTAATTGTTTAAAGCTCCGTTGTAGTCATTTCCTGATAAGTATTGAAAGAATCCCTGTAGCTATGTGGAATTATTATTCTGTTCACTTATGCATTCCTAGAAACATGATCTGATATCATTTTTTTAAAGACGTGGTTTTTAGGGGTAATAATGTGCACAACAGAGATGATATTTTTATGCACATCAAAATTCCACTGTCCCAAGCCCCTACAATCACTTCTCATTAGAGTACTTCTGGTTAGCTGTATCTTTGTTTTCACTGATGTGTACAGATCACTTCCCAACAATGTGTTCATGGATTGCAGAACATATCAAGAGTTAGCTAAAAATATCATTTCAACAGTAGATTTTTACTGGAAATGTCAGTGAACACAGGGCATTTTGGCCACACTATCTGCATTCCTGAGTTTTATTTTATTTGCAGGGTTAGAAAACTTTGAAGTGAAAGAAGCAATGATCTTTACCTGAAGGAAATGCTAGTCTTTTATCAGAGATGTGTATGTTGAAAAGGTAAAGCAGCCACTGTAAAGAGATTATAAAATTGTGTTCTAGGGCTCTTTGACACATAATCTAAGCAGCAAATCTGCAATCTTCATTACCTTTAAGTTCTTTATAAAAAGTTTTAAAAGTTGTCATTATCATACTCCTTTTACTATGAATATATTTGCAGAACTTTTTTAATATTTTGACTCATTAAATTAACTAAAATTAAAGGTCAAATAAAGTTGTCATAGCTGGCTAATTGAGGGAAAAATGTCTCACTTCTCTGTAAACAAATCTTTATAATTATATTTTAACTTATTAAATGATAATATTTCTTAAAATAACATATGAAAATATTCTTTCTTTATATTTAGTTAAGTATTGAAAAGAGATAAATGTACACCAAAGACCTATTCCTCAACTCCCAGGAGAGAGTGTTATTTAAAGAAAGAAAAATGACAATTTCAATTTCATTTTTTTTTTACGGTACCAGGGATTGAACCCAGGGGCATTCTACCTCCACGCTACACCCCCGGCCCTATTTTTTTATACTTTATTTTGAAACCGGGTCTCACGAAGTTGCAGAGGGCCTCACTAGGTAAAGAAAGAGAGAGAGATAGAGAGAGAGAGAGAGAGCGAGAGAACTGAGGCTGGCCGCGAACCCGGATGCTCCGGTCTCTGCTTTCCAAAGTACTGGGATTACAAGCGTGCGCCACCATGCCTGGCGACAATTTCAATTTCTGATATAACTTTAAAGAGGACAAGCTTTTAATACTAATATTTTTATTTTGTTTAATAATACTAATTTCAAAAAGTAATGATTGATATCCCAGAAAACAAAGGTGTCATAATAACCAAAAAAAGTCTCAATGTATTTTTTATTCTTGCTATGTATTTTTCTCACATTGTTCTTATTCTTGTATTTTCTAGCAATATATTCTCTATATATTTTGTGAACTTGAGATTGTTATTATGGGGAGGCCAGGAGAAAGGAAAACAATCTCTCTCTAAGGACAAAGATAAGGTACCAAAGGGAAAATCAACCAGAGAAAAAGCAGTCATCTGTTCTGTTTCCTACAAAAATTTTTAAAAAGTTATATCACAGCAAAGGAAACATACAAACAGTTCTTAGAAAAACTAAATAGGTCCAATTTCAATAAATAGGATATTGTTTAATTTATATTTTCCTATTCTTATTTATTTTTGTGTGTCTGTGTGTGGTGCTGGGGATTGAACTTGGGCATCCTACCTCCGAGCTATACTCCTAGCCCTATTTTTATTTTTATTTTTATTTTTATTATTTTTATTTTATTTTGAAACAGGGTTTCACTAGGTTGATGAGAGTCTCACTATTTGCTGAGGCTATCCTTGAACCTGTGATCCTCCTGTCCCAGCCTCCAAGTACTGGGATTATAGGCTTGTGCCACCATACCCAGCTTCCTATTGTTTTTTCAGTACAGTTATTGACTTAATTAAATACACTAAGTTCTTCAGAGCTCTTTATTACCATTTACATGTATAAAGACATCTTGGGGGAGGTTTTGAATGACAAAAAATATTGTCTGCATGCCTGTGGGGAAATAGAAACCCTTGTACACTGTTGGTGAGATTGCAAATTAGTACAACCACTAAAGAGATCAGTGTGGAGGTTCCTCAGAAGACTGGGAAAGGAACCACTGTATGACCCAGCTATACCATTCCTCAGAATCTTTCCAAAGTAATTGAAGTTAGAATATTGTAATGATGCATGCATATAATATTTGTAGCAGCAGAAGTCACAATAGTAAATTATGGAACCAGACTAGGTGTCTGTCAACAGATGAATAGAGAATGAAACCATGGCATAGTCACACAATTGAATTTTACTCATCCATAAAGAACAAAACTATGTTATTTGCAAGAAAATGGATGGAACTAGAGAATACTACGCTAAGTGAGATTAGACAGTCTCAGTAGGTGAAAGACCATATATTTTCACTCATCTATCAAGCTAGAGAGAAATTGGGAAGCAAAAGAATGGATATAAATGAGAAGAGATCCTAGTAAATTAGTGGGAAGGGATTAAGGGAGGGAAGAGGGGGGCAGGGAAGAGAAGATGAAAGAAACAGCTCAAATAATACTAAAAATTATCACAGCAATCTCAATAATGTGTACAGGGAATGGGAGGGAACAAGGTGGGGTCCAGAGGGCAACACACCAAGTGCTGTGTGCATGTAGGCTTCTATAACTCTGAACCTCACGATGATGTATAGTCAAAATGCACCAATAGCGCCGGGCGTGGTGGCGCACGCTTGTAATCCCAGTACTTTGGGAGGCGGAGACCGGAGGATCCGGGTTCGCGGCCAGCCTCAACTCTCTTGCTGTCTGTCTGTCTGTCTGTCTCTCTCTCTTTCTCTCTCTCTCTCGCTCCTCTTAGTGAGGCCCTCTGCAACTTCGTGAGACCCGGTTTCAAAATAAAGTATAAAAAAAATAGGGCCGGGGGCGTAGCGCGGAGGTAGAACTCCCCTGCGTTCAATCCCCGGTACCGCAAAAAAAAAAAAAAAAAAAAAAAAAACAAAAAAAAAAAAAAAAAAAAAAAAAAAAAAAAAAAAAAAAATGCACCAATAAAAGTATATAAAAACAGGAAAAAAACCAAAGGTGAGTAAAGCAATGAAGGTGTTTTTCAATGTGATGTCTGTGGTTTGTAATTGCACACTGTTAGCTTGCAAAAAAGGAATTACCATTAATGGGAAAGATATTACCAGAAACATAAAAGAAAGAGCCCAGAAACTGATTTTACTCCTGATCCACAAAGGAGCCCAGCTTCTTGACTATTCTCCATAATATGTGTAATGATGGTTACAGCTAAAATTATCTGTGGCAAGTGTAGTGAATGTGATTTGTCGAGACAATTCCACATGGTTCTGCTATAGTAGGGCCATGAAGAATCCAATTCCTGGTTATCATGAACTCATGATGTCTGTGATCAACCACAACTTTGTCCAATTCTGCCAGAGTTACTGTAATAAAAATGTATTTTATATTCACATTTTTATTCTTTACTTAAATTTTCTCAGGTAGAATGATCACTTCTACCTTATATTAGTAAAATTTGCAATAGTTTTAATCAAATGTCATATTAAAATAAAAGAAAATAATCAAAGAACTAAACAAATGGAGAACAATTTCATGTTCATGGATATGAAGACTCAATACTGTTAAATAGTTTTGTTGGGCACAGTGGCACCTGCTTATAATCGCAGTTTTTGGGAGGCTGAGACAAGAGGATCACAGGTTCTAGGCTAGCGCACAGTAATTTAGTGAAAGCCTGTTTCAAAATAAAAAGGGCTGGGGATATGGTTTAGTAGTAGAACATCCCTGTTGTCAATTCCCAGTACCACCAAAAAAAAAGTTAGTTCTTCCTGGCTCAATCTCTAGATTCAATGCAATACTAATCAGAATCCTAAGAAGTTACGTTGTGGATATGAACAAACCACTTTTATTTTAAAAATACATTTCATTGTGTGAATTTGAGATTTACAACATGATGTCATAGGATAATTATAGATGGTAAAAGAGTTACTATATTGAATAAAAGTAACATATATATCATCTCACATAATTACTTCTTTTAGGACAAGTGCAGCTAACATCTACTTATTTAATAAATATTACTAATATGATTTTATTATAGTCCTCATGTTGTATATTATACTTCTACACTTGTTTATTCTATATATTTGCCATCCTTTGACCTACATATCCCCATTTCCTCCCTACCCTCTTGTCCATGGTAATTGCTATTTCATTCCCTCTGTATATTTAATTTTTTAAGTTTTAGAGTACATTGAAAAGTGAGTTCATGCAGTATTTTTCTTGTTGTCTTATTTCATGTAGCATGTAATCCTGGTTCATGCATGTTGCAGCAAATGTCAGGATCTCCTTTTTATTGCTGAATAATGTCACAACACATTTTTTATTTATTCATCCATCATTGGACACTTAGTTTCCATACCTTGGCTACTGTAAATGATGCTGCAATGAACATGAAAATGCAAATATCTTTATAAGGTGGTTATTTCAGCTCCTGTGGTACATACCTAGAAGAAAGATTGCTGGATCACATGATAGTTCCATTTTTATTTTCATTAGAAGCCTCCATACTGTTTTCCATAATGACTACACCAATCTGCATTCTCATAAGCATTGTACTTACTTGGGTTCCCCTTTTTTCCATATGCTCACCAATATTTCTTACCTCATATGTTTTTTATAATAGCCATCCTAACAGGTGATGAGCTCTAAATGATTTTAATCTGCATTTCCCGGCGACTAGTGATTTTGAGTACCTTTTTATATAGCTCTTGGCTATTTTTATGTCTTCTTTGTAGAACTTATTTTAAAATAGGTATGGAGAGGTAAAAAGCACAGAATGGTCAACATAATATTAAAGTAGAAGAACAAACTCAGAGGACTGATACTACCTGACTTCAAGAGTTATTATACAGATACAGTAATTAAGACAGTGTGGTGGTGATAAAAGAATAGGCAAATAGATCAATGGAAAAGAATAGGAAGTCCAGATATAAATACATATAAATACGGTCAACTGATCTTTCAAAGAGAAACAAATCCAATGGAGAACATACAGTCTTTCCAACAAATGATGTTGGAATAACCAGACATTCATCCATATGTAAAACAATATATCTAGCTACACACCCTAAATTCTTCACAAAATCAACTCAACATAGATTATAGACCTGAGTCCTAGAAGTTAATATAGACATAAAAGTCGTAGAAGATAATTTAGGAGAACAACTAGATAATCTTGGGAATGACATTTTTTTTTTTTTTAGGTACAACACCAATGGTATGGTCCAAACAAGCAATAATTGATGAACCGGACTTCATTAAATTTTTTTAAAATTCTCTGAAAAAGAGACTGTCAAGAGAATGAAAAGAAAACTAAAGTCAGGCATGGTGGCATATGCCTGTAATCCTAGTATTTGGGAGAATGAGACAGAGGGATCACAAGTTCAAGTTCAGCCTTAGAAACTTAGTAAGACCCTTAGCAACTTAGTAAGACCCTATTTCAAAAGATAAAAGGGCCAGGGCTACAACTCAAAGGTTGAATGAACCTGGGTTAGATCCCCAGTACCAAAAACAATGGGAAATTAAAAAAAAAAAAACTACAGGCTGAGATAAAATACTTGCAAAGCACACATCTGATAAAGGACTTTTATCCAAAATATACAAAGAACAGTTAAAATAACAAGAAAACAAACAACCCAATTAAAAAAATGAGAAAAGTACCTGAGTAGACATCTCACCAAAGAAAATACATAGATAGTAAATAAGCATATAAAAAGATGCTCCACATCATATGTCAACAGAGAAATGCAAATTAAAACAATGAATTGCCACTACAGGTCTGTAAGAATGACCAACATCCAGGGCATTGACAGTACAAAATGCTTGTGAAGATATGGAACAATATGAACTCTCATTCAATACTGTTGGAAATGCAAAATGGTACAGCCACTTGGAATACTGTTTGATTATTCATAACAGAACTAAACATACTTTGACTATTTGAATTAGCAATCACACTCCTTGGTTTTTACCCAAATGAGTTGAAAACTTATATCCACACAAAATCCTGCACACAGATGTTTATAGTGACATTATTCATTGCCAAAACTCGAAAGCAATCAAAATATCCTCCTGTAAGTAAATAGATAAACTGTGGTACATTCGGGCAATGGACAATTATTCAATGCTCAAAAGTTACAACTATCAAGCCATGAAAAGACATGGAAGAAACTTAAATGCATACTACTAAGCTGAAGAAGTCAATCTGAAAGGCTATGTACTGTATAATTCCAATTACTTGATTTTGTGGAAAAGGAAAAGCTATGGAAACAGTAAAAATAACAGTATTTAACAGGGTTGAGAGGAGGAGGGATGAATTGGTAAAACACAGGATTTGTAGGACAGTGTAACTATTCCGTATGATACTGTAATGGTGGATACCTGCCACTATACACTGTCAAAACTCATGCAATGTACAACATCAAGAGTGAGCCCTACTATAAGCTGTGGACTTTGGGTGATAATGATAGGTCAATCTAGGCTCATCAGTTGAAATAAATGTACCACTCTGAGATAGGATTTTGATAACAGGGGAGGCTATGAGTGTGTGGCAGCAGGATACCTATGGGAACTTTCTATAGTTACTATTCAGATTTGCTGTCAGCCTAAAACTACTCTAAAAAGTAGTCTGTTTAAAAGGAAAAAACAGTCGGGCGTGGTGGCGCACGCTTGTAATCCCAGTACTTTGGAAGGTGGAGACCAGAGGATCAGGGTTCGCAGCCAGCCTCAGCTCTCTCTCTCTCTCTCCCTGTCTCTCTCTCTCTCTCTTTCTACTTAGTGAGGCCCTCCGCAACTTCGTGAGACCTGGTTTCAAATAAAGTATAAAAAATAGGGCCAGGGGCATAGCGCAGAGGTAGAATGCCCCCGTGTTCAACCCCCAGTACCGCAAAAAAAAATCAAAATAAAAGGAAAAAACAGAGTAAAGCTAATCAGAGACATAGTATTGTCTTATTTCATGTAAGAATCTTAGCTATGTGCATTAGATGTATTTATGAAAGTATTTGCATTTAAATTTTGTGTGTATGAAATTTTAATAAAAAACATGTGGCCAATAACTTGCAAAAATATTCAAATTCATTAGTCATCTTGGAAATGAAAGCTAATTTACAATGAAATATGGCTATAGATTAAAATGAAAAATAAGTAATAAATTTTACAGTAATGTAAAATCAATGAAATTATCATACATTGTTGATTTGAATATAAATGATACAACCTTCTAGAGAACCATTTGGCAGAATCCACTAAAGCTTCACATATACATGTCTTTTGACCCAAAAAATATGAACTATCACGGTCATAACAGCATTATTTTAATAGCTAAAATATGGAAACAATCCAAAAGTTCATAAGTAATAAAATTAATGGTTATATGGTCACATAACAGAACAGTACACAGTAATATATAGGTAAACAAACTTCAACTATACCTAAGAGCTAAATGAATCTCAAATATATAACTTTAAGCAAAAGAGACCAATGCAAAAACAGTTCAGACTTTATTAGTCCATATTTATTATCACAGAAAAAAAACCTTTTCTGAGCTAGTGAGTGGGTGGTAGCAGGGTGGGGGAAGTGTGGGCTGCTGGCATGTTCTGTTTCTTGATGTAGGTGCTGTTTCATGATTGTGTACAGTAGAAGAGATGATAATTTATTGAGGTGAAGTTTAATGACACACTTATTTTCTCTCATGTCTATTTATTTCAAAAGACCAAAAATCAATACATATAAACACAGAGGTGTTTGCTAAGGTATATGTAAAGATAAAATTGTTTTTCAATGAAATATGTATTCAAGTGACCAAAGCATTTTTGTCTGATATCACCTCCTATGGATGTTTTCTTCATTCCTAACTTTTCAATAACTTCACAACTATGGAACATTTAAATTGTTATCCATTAGCTGAAGCAGGAACACAGAAACTGATATGAAATCCATTTCAAAACTGGAAATGATAGAATTTTGCCATCATCATTCTTTCTCTACAGGATGCAGCATTAAATATGAACTAATGATTGCTACATAACATATAATATTTAAATTAAGATCTAATTCCACAATGGTTAATATATTTAAGAACTATAAGTTGTCCATGAGGGTCACAATGTGGAAAGATTATTTTTGCCAAGATACCAGAGAATGTAGGCACAAGATGCTTCTCTGAATATTCTTTATCTCTATCAAATATTTTTACACATGTAAGAATGAATTTGGCAGGGCATTGTAGTGCACGCTTATAATCCCAGTACTTGGAAGGCAGAGACAGGAGGATCTCAGGTTCCCAGCCAGTCTCAACAGCTTAGTGAGGCCCTACGCAATTTAGTGAGACCAAGTTTCAAAAAAAATAAAGTATAAAAAATAGGGCTGGGGGTGTAGCTCGGAGGGAGAATGCCTCTGGGTTCAATCCCCAGTTCTGCAAAAAAAAAAAAAAGAATGAATTTGATAATAAAGTGTTTTAAGAGTTTTAAGAGAAGCTAAAAAAAAAAAGTTAACTCTTGAGAAAATTTGACTTTTCAACTGAAGGACTGTATTGAAATTTTCTGAGTGGTATAAGTTTTTTTTTCTATGCTAAGATTAAGATGTAAGTGGTCAGGAAATTTTAGAGCTATACAAATTTTCCATGAATTTTGATTGACTATTCAATGTTACTGATTTATATAAATGTATAATATTAGTTTATTAATATGATTATTTAGATACATTAATATGCATTTATGTGCATAAATTAATATTTTGTATATCATATATATATATAGTGTGTGTGTGTGTATACCTCAAACTTTAGTATATGTCTCAGGTGGCTTCCTTGCAAAGGTTTGGATATGGTTTGAATTCGTCCCCTAAAGTGTGCCCTCATGTGCTGGAAGCTCAGTCCCCAGTGTGACAGCACTGAGGTGGTGGAACATTTAAGAGGAGGGACCTAGTGGAAGGTGGTTAGGTCATAGAGAATAATGCCCTCAGAAGAGATTAATATAGTTTTCAAAGGACCCTAGTTGGTTCGTCTAAGAGCAAATTGTAATGAAAAGAGCAAGCCTAGCCCCTGAATCTTTCTGCTTCCTTTCTCATCATGTGATTGCCATCTCCTCTCACACTTGTTTCCAACATGATACCATCTTTCAAGCTGTGATGGAGCTAAGGGGACTCTCACCAGAGGCCAAATGGATGGGATCACTTAATCATTGTCTTCACTGTCTCTTACTATGAGTTAAATAATCCTCTGGTTTTTATAAAGTTCCTAGCTTTGGATATTTTTATAGCAACAGAAAATGGACTATGTTCTCCAGAAATACTCTAAGAGAGACATTTATAAAAATGTAATTTATTAGGAAACATTCCCAAGAAAACCAGTAGGAAAGTGGGTAATGGGGACTGGGAAGAAATGGAGCCGAACAAACCTGACATATCAAGCAAAGCCCCAGAGTGCATAACTCTGGGTCACTCTAGCAGTGAGCTCAGGACACATTATAGAGAACACCTCAGAGTAGCCTGGATCAAAAGCAGAGAGACCAAATATTACTATGAGATTTTAAAAATAAATAAAATTACACTAAAAAACCCACAGAATGACAGCAATTACAAATGGCATATCCAGCTTATCTATGAAAATTGACTTTTATTAAAATAAATCTTTTTTTGCCAGGTGTGGTGGTACACACCTGCAATCCCAGTACTTGGGAGGCTGAGACAGGAGGATTTGGGGTTCAAGGCTAGCACGCAGTAGCTTAGGGTGACCCTATTTCAAATAAAAATAAAAATGGGTGGGATTGTAGCTCAGTGGTAGAATGCCCCTGGGTTCAATCCCCCAGTATCACAAATAAAGTAAAAGTAAATCTTTTCTCAAAATTTGGTGTATATATATATATATATATATATATATATACATATATACATATGTATATGTATATATATGCACTATATATATGCTCTCTCTATAAAAGAGAATATTTATGTATAATATAATATATAATATTATATATATAATTTTCTGAATTCTTGCCATGTACCAGGACTAGACTGGCCAATAGGTCTACAATAGTTAATGAGAAACACACAATCCCTACATTCCCATCTTGTGCAGTTCAACTAGAATACCGCCAGGTACCTGAGAAACAACTGAAAAATTACTTGATTAGATACACACAAGAAAAAGTTTTCCAATATGACCAAAATACTTAAAAACCCCAAATCTTTAATTTTTACTATGATATTTTCAACTGGATATGTATAACAGTATATACAGAGGCACTTTTAAATTCATAACACATAAAGTTTTTTTGTGTATATGGTACTGGGGATTGAACCCAGGGGCATTCTACCTCTGAGCCACACCCCCAGCCCTATTTTTTATTCTTTATTTTGAAACAACGTCTCATTAAGTTGGAGAGGGCCTCACTAAGTAGCTGAGGCTGGCCGCGAACCTGCGATCCTCCTGTCTCAGCCTCCCAAGTGCTGGGATTACAAGCATGTGCCACCACACCCAGATCATATTTAAAGTTTTAATGGTTGCCATATCCTATTCTACTCAAATCTTTAATAACCATAATGCAAAACCCAAAGACATTTCCTCTTCACTTCAACGCTGACATAAATTTTCTTTCTCTCTAGATGGTGCTTACACTATACTATGTAACCATGTTTTATTCTCTTCTTTTTTATTTCTATGGCTTTCTCACAGTCATGAATCAATAAGTGATTGCATAAAAAGTCCATATTTCCAGACAGATGGGGTTTTTATACTGTATAGAGGAGAAGTAAACAGTATATACCAGGGGTGTAATTGCCAACGTCAATTTAAAGGGGATGGGAGCTTTGGTCTCCATGCTATCTGCTATTATCACATTCAAAATATGGTAGCTAACAAAATATACACGGATGTCAAACAAGCAAATCTCGCCCGGGGCATCCCATTCTTTTTTATTTGCAACTGATAGCATTGTATCCTATGTGAAATGGGCCCTGCTTACATAAATGGATTTTAGTGATGTTAAAATATGATTTCTGACTTTGTGACAATTGTCAAAATGGGTAATGTGAAACATACTAAAGAATATTTTAGGAGTGTATATTTAGGAGGTATATGTCTTATCCTATATTTGCAGATTTTTTTTTAACCAAGGTAGAAAGGCTCAAAGGATATACTACTAATAAAGTCAAGTTTCCAGTCTATGTGTTCATGCCATATTAGTCCATATGAACTGAGAAGACCTCAGAAAACACAAAATAAACCCTGCTTTACCCCATGAGCCTGCATTTAGTAAATGTATTTTGTAGCTTGGCTTTATTTCTATTGGACTTCATTTTACATTTTTAGTCTTTCAATAGATAGTTGATTAAATAAAGTACTGGATGAATTATACATGTTTATGAGTGGGTATTTCAGTATTTTCTTAAATACCACAACCCTACATTTTTAGTCTATTTCCCAAAAGATACTCGGGCAATATTCTCCATTAGTAGTGCAAATATTTGTAAAATAAACCCATTACCAACCAGAAGACTAAATATTCTGCTTGCAAATTTGTATTGATAAGCGGCTCATAGGAACATTTATTTCCTTTAAGTCTGTTGTTAACTATAATCTACAAAAGCAAATTATGCTTGTTAAATTGTTTAACAAAATGAATTAAAGTAGCTACCCAAGAACTAAGCACAATGTCTTTTCTGTTTTCTTGTTGATCTGTTCAAAACTTTCTATTATTTAGTTGGTTTGTGACTGAACTTGTCCCTGAATGATGCTCAAAGTAACTGTCAATCTAGTGATTTTTAAAAAGTAAAACCAGTTATAGTAATTAGGAAAAATAAGTTCCTTCTACTTTATTCCATTAAAAATTGACTCTCTGATGTAGATGGAACTCAGGGTACATTATTTCTCATTTCATGATGGCAAGGAACTCTTAATTCAATTATCTTATTTTATTGTTAAGACATTTCTTTTGGTATTGCATGTCTTCCAGAGATGTATATGGTGATTTGATCAGCATATGTTGACATTTATGAAATTATTACTATATAGGACACTGGATGAATCTGGAGTTCTTATTTCAAACTCAACATTTTGTAGTCTCCTTGACATATATAGTATGGATGTATTTCAAGCATATTATACACAAATAAAATATATGCATATCTATGTTATACATATATTTTAATCTTTAAGCAAGCTTCCATATAGAAAATATAAAGAATGGTTAAATGATAGACTATGGTTAAATGATAAACTATGTAACAGCCACAATGAGATCAAATATTATTGGAAAGTGCAAAAATTTACTTATATACCCACTTTAGAGGCTCATTTGATATATAATTAAACCATAAGCATGGAACTTCATTCAATATTTCCAGATTTTTATATTAGCTTTGAGCAAAAGTAGATTCAAAACTGAACTGGTTATTTCAGATACAGTGTTAACACAAACAATTTCTAAATATTTTAACTGGATGCCTATTAAAGAACTAATAAAATTGGAAGTAGCTTAACTAAAATGAGGTTTCTTTTTAAAATGCAGAAATAGCATTTTAATGAATATTCTTATTCCTGTTTTAATATGATTTGGTTAAACATGCCACTCTTATCTGTTAAAAATACTACATAGTCTATGAAGAGTACAAAGCAACTATTAGGTTCCAAATTGTGTGTGTGTTCAGCCACACTGTGAAGGTTTTCTGTAGAGGATACCAGGCAGCCACCTCCCTCTCCAGCTCACTGTATGAAAGCTGGTACACTCCTGTTCCCACACCAAGGCCCTGTGATGTGGGAGTGAATGCAACACACTTCTCTGTTTTCATTACTGGTGAAACGTCACTTGCTCCTTGATTGTTAAGACTACATCAAAATGCAGTTTATAAACATATAAAAGAGCATTAATCTGTGGGCAATAAAGCACATTCAGCCTTCAGGGTGTGAGAGTAAGGCAAATGTACCACATCTTATTTTATATTCAGAATAATCCTATGAGCCATACAGGTATCATTATATCAACAAATAAGGTAACCAAGTTCCCAAGAGTTAAAACATTTTTTTATGTTCATTTATTGGTACATTGTAATTATACATTTTGATATATGTCAGGGTATGAACATCATACAGTTTACATTGAAATATAATTCCCTTCTACCTGATTTCCCTATTGAGAAGAGCTTCCTAGTTCTACATAGTTGTTGAACAGGCATATAGCATAAGCTAGCTATTTTGTCCTTCCAAAAGTTTATGTTGGTGGACTGTAAGGATCGCAGAGGTAGTGATCTTCAATTAAATGTCCAGGATCAAGGAGATTTTAAGAGTGCACGTGTGTGCGTGCGTGTGTGTGTGGGTGTATTCCCTTGTCCTCTTAAAAAGAAATAATAAAATCCTTAACCAAGATAAGATACCTCTTATTTGGTCTAGATTTTTACTTATTCACTTTTTGTTTTGTTTCTTTGTTTTTTTCTGTTCTGTACTGATAATCTTCTTGGGGAATAAGCTTTCCTCTTCCTAGATAGTTTTAACCAAATTACTGTTTCATTCTTGTTAGTCTTTTTTCTATACTACTGAGCCTTTAAGCATGGTGAAGATCAACCAATACCTGTAGGGGTTAGGTTTCCCCAGTACATTTACAGAATGCTGGATATCTATTTAGCTGTGTACTTAGCCTACTCTGTTTGATTCTTAACTACCAGTGTTCTCCATATTTCAGCATATTAGGGTAGGTTATACTCCTGTTTGAGGTGTAATTTTCTGATGGTTCTAAACTGAAAACTGCTGTCCCATCTGGAGGAAATAAGAATGCAGCAATGCCTCCCACCTCCTACTGTGGCAACTCTTTTTAATCACCTGCCTAATGTCACTGAAGCTACACAGGAAAGTCCATCCCAGGAACATCCTGCATCCAGGAGATTGTTTAAAAAACGTATTCTGTGAACCCATCCAGGTCCTTCGGATCAGAATAGCAGGTTGGTCCAGAGATTCCTCATGTCTAGCACAATTCCACAAGTGATTTTAATACAAAATAAGCTCAATAAAAACTGTGAGGTAATGGTCTTTACAGATTCCAAGTGAAAAAACATCCTTCCTTTTTTCTCCCCCCACCAACGCTGGGTGGTACTGGGGATTGAACCCAGGGGCATTCTACCTCCTAGTTACACCCCAGGCCTTTTTATTTTTCATTTGGAAATTGGGTCTTGCTAGGTTACTGAGTGTCTCACTAGATTTCTGATGTTGTCCTTGAACCTGTGATCCTCCTGTCTCGGCCTCCCAAGTACTACAAATAAAATTCCTTAAAAAGGATGCTCTCTCCACTCTGTTGAAAGTATTCAAGATTTCACTGACAGAAGCTGAAACGCCTGGAACACTTTAGTCCAGGCTAATTCCCAACTCGATAATGTTGGAAAAGAACTTTTCTAGGCCTTGATTCTTAATTTGAACTAAACCATCACTAGAGTTACGCATATTTAAAACTCAGCTTAGCGTACACACACACACACA
>PVJS01036594.1:0-20374 GCA_004027185.1 Glis glis | reverse complement strand
CCATGGATTTGGGGTGAGCTGCTTGCTACCTGTGAGCAATCAAGGTCGGCCTGTTTAGAAGTGTCTAGAGGCCGGGCGTGGTGGTGCATGCTTGTAATCCCAGTACTTTGGGAGGCGGAGACAGGAGGATCCGGGTTCGCGGCCAGCCTCAGCTCGCGTGCTCTCTCTCTCTCTCTCTCTCTCTCTCTCTCTCTCTCTCTCTCTCTCTCTCTCTCTCTCTCTCTCTCTCTCTCTCTACTTAGTGAGGCCCTCCACAACTTCGTGAGACCTGGTCTCAAAATAAAATATAAAAAATGGGGCCGGGGGCGTAGCGCGGAGGTAGAACGCCCCTGCATTCAATCCCCGGTACCGCACAAAAAAAAAAAAAAAAGAAGTCTCTAGAGGATAACACAACCCACACAGGGAAAGGTGACAACTCTCACATGAGCTCTCATTTTACTCAATCAGACGTGCAAAATGAGAACAGAAGGGAGAGAGAGGCTTCCACACGGTCCCACTTCCCAAACTTGTCCCTGGTTCAACGTGGGTTCTATGAACTGGCCAGCCTCGCTCAGAGACGGGTGGGGACACCCATATGAGACTGTCCTCATCCTAAATGCTCCCAAGATGTCTGTGTCAAGCTAATACTCTGATTAAGGAAGCAGCTCATGCCAGTTCTCTGGGGGTGATAGCAACTAGCAGAATCAATAGGAGAAATTAAGCCTGTTTCAGCCATGTAGCCAGGTCTAAGAATCTCGTGGGTCATTAGAAAACAGGCAAAACTACTGTACAAAGTCTATCCACACAACTGGCATCCAGCCAGAGTGACATGGGTCTCTCTGGTTTTTTGGAGTTGTTTTGTTTTGTTTGTGATACTGGGGATGGAACCCAGGGGCATTCTACCTCTGAGCTACACTCGCAGCCCTAGTTTATTCTTTTATTTTGAAACAGGGTTTCACTAAGTTGCAGAGGCTTGCTGTGAACTTATGATTCTCCTGTCTCAGCCTCCCAAGTACTGGGATTACAAGTGTGTACCACCATGCCCAGCTTCTCTGTCATTTTTTTTTCGGTACCGGGGATTGAACGCAGGGGCGTTCTACCTCCGCGCTATGCCCCCGGCCCTATTTTTTATACTTTATTTTGAAACCGGGTCTCATGAAGTTGCGAGGGCCTCACTAAGTAGAGAGAGAGAGAGAGAGAGAGAGAGACAGGGAGAGAGAGAGAGAGAGAGAGACAGAGAGAGACAGAGAGAGACAGGGAGGGAGGGAGAGAGAACGCTCAAGTGCGCGTGTGCATGCGCGAGCTGAGGCTGGCCGCGAACTGGGATCCTCCGGTCTCTGTCTCCCAAAGTACTGGGATTACAAGCGTGCGCCACCACGCCTGGCTTCTCTGTCATTTTTGACCAGATAATGGCATATAAAGTAACCAATCAGAGCTGGGGATATGGCTCTGGAATAGAGCTTGCCGAGCATGTGTGAGGACCTGAGTTCAATCCCAGCACCACAAAATAAAGCAAAGTAACCAAGCAGTAGCCCTTACTCTCATAATTACAGCAACACTAAGAATTTATTGCAATGCAACCATTTGCTCTTGTTCAGTTCTCTGGAAAGTATACAGTCTGTAAAAGTCTATTTATTTTCCATCTTTGTGCAGAGATTCTCCTCTAGACCTCTCTAGGCTCTCCACATCTTTGACATGGATCCAGGGTCCTTAAAGTTAATAGCTACAAAGATGAGGATGTTAAAAAAAAAACCAGCTGGGTGGGTGTGGTGGCACATGCCTATAATTCCAGTACTTGGGAAGCTGAGACAGGATGATCACAGGTTAGAGACCAGCCTCAGCAACTTTGTGAACTCTCAGCAATTAGCAAGACCAGTTTCCAAATAAAAAATAAATAGAGCTGGGGGTATAGCTCAGAGGTAGAATGCTTCTGGGTTCAATACCTAGCAACACACACACACACACACACACACACACCATACTACCCTATTTAAAGTAACTTACACAAAAAAGCAATAGCAAATTGCAGATGCATTGGTTCATATACTTGAAAAATCAGTTATGAATTTGGCCTGTAGGAATGGCTGAATCCAGGGGTTCAAAGGATGAGACAGGCAAAATAGCCACTGGAGCCAGGAACCCATGGGAAGGTGGCCATTCTCCATAGCTCCTGATAAAGGGTCTGTTTGGCAGCATGAGCCCACCCTGGAACGAATCTGTATAGCCAGAGGGGTGACATCTGTCCACCCCTATGGCTGATGGGAGATACAGGAATCAGTATGCCTGCAGAAATGGGTGTCCCCGTAGAAAAGCAGAGTCCTGAAAAAGCTGCAAGGGATAGTGGGTAGGTAACCGTCCACTTCCCTGCTGTGTATCTGCAGGTTTCTCAGCACAGTGTTTCCCTGCCGCTTTCACCAGCACCGTCTGTTCATATTTACCTGTCGAGAGGGGCACCCTGCGGCCAGCCACTGCCATTCCACAGCAGGGAGAAACTGAGGCTCAGGGACCCAGGGGTGGCAGAACTACAATGAAGGCCTGATCCCCAGCTGCCCGGCTCAGCAAGTGATACTGGAGAGAGTCCAATTCCAGGACCAGGGCAGGGAAAGGATGGGAGCCTGCCCTGGGCACATCTGCCGTCAGACTGTTACAGACATGAACTACCTCAGGTCAGAACTCACTTCGGATCAGCTCCTTAAAACCTCTGGAATGGCTGGGGACACAGCTCAATGGTAGAGTGCTTCCCTAGCAAGTGCAGAACCCTGGGTTCAATCCCTAGGATTGAAAAAAAGAAAGCATAAAAAACCCATCTGGAATGTTGACAGTTTCTTTCCCGAATCCCCTCAGGTCTTGTCACTTCTCCCTAAACACTTGGGAGGGAGGAAAGGAAGTGGAAACAGCAGAACTTCCTCTATATTCCTACTAACCAGGGGGCAAAATTGCATTTCTACCAATATTAACTCCTCTTGCAAGGGTTTCTCAAGGACGGGGTATGCCCCAGCATCCAGAGTGGCCCAAGGGGGACACCAGGCCCGCTGGATGGGTGAGCTCTGGCCCATACAGACGCACCCTCCTTGCAGAGCAGTGACGGCACCCCCTGCGGGAGCCCACCTCTCCAGACCCAGGAGGTGGTAGGAAGGCAGGGCGGGCCCCAGCTCTAGCAGCCTCGGCAAGGCCAGGTTCAGTGAAAGCTGCCCCCGGGAAAATGGAAAGTCAAAGTGGGGTGTCATGCAACTGGGGGTCAAGAGCCCAAGCCCTGGCTGCAGACCGCCTTGGTTCAAAGCCGGGTTCCGCCATTCACTGCCTATGTCGTCTCCAGCAAGTGACCTAAGCTGCATGTGCCTCAGTTTACTCTCCTGTCCAAAGCAGGTAACAGTGGTCCCTAGACTTCATAGAGCTATCGTGTGAATTAAGTGAAACTGAATCCATGCAAAGAGGCGAGTCTGTGGTCATGCTCAGTATTAGATATCATTATTACTGATTTATCATTTATGGATAGCTCATTTTTTCACTCAGAACAAAGCCTACCTTAACCTTTCCAAGCCTATTAGAGGATTCAGTGGTGTGATAAGTAGGATCATGCTCCCCTCACACCCAAAGATATTCTCTTCCTACTCCCTGGAGCCTTTAAATGTTACTTTACATGGTCAAAGGGCTTTGCAAATGTGGCTGAAGATCTTGAGGCAGGCATGGTGGTACACACCTGTAATCTCAGTACTTGGGAGGCTGAGACAGGAAGATCACAGGTTCGAGGCCAGCAATTTAGTGAGACCCTCAGCAACTTAGCAAGACCCTGTTTCAAAATTCAAAATATAAGCCGGGCATGGTGGCGCACACTGGTAATCCCAGTACTTGGGAGGCTGAGACCAGAGGATCTGGGTTCGCAGCTAGCCTTAGCTACTTAATGAGGCCCTCTGCAACTTAGTGAGACCCTGTTTCAAAATAAAGAATAAAAAATAGGACTGGGGGTGGAGCTCAGAGGTAGAATGCCCCTGGGTTCAATCCCCAGTACGAAAAAAAAAGAGAAATTAATTAATTAAGGACCTTGATATTGGGAGATTTTCCTGGGTTATCCAGTGAGCCCAATGTAATCACAAGGGCATTTCTAGAGGAAGGCAGATAGTCAGAGAGATGTCACAAAGATTGGAGCGATGCAGTCAGGAGCCAATGGATGCAGACAGTCTGGAGACACCAGAAAAGGCAAGCAAGCAGACTCTCCTCTAGAGCTTCCAGAAGGAATGCAGCCGGACCATTACCTTGAGTTTTGAACTTCTGGTGTTTTGTTTGTTTGTTTGTCTGACAGTGCTGAGGATCGAGCCCGGGGCTTCCCACATGCTAGGCAAGTGCTCTACCACTGAGCAACATCCCCTAGTGATTTTTAGACTTCTGATCTCCAGAGCTCTAAGATAATAAATCTATATTGTTTAATTCAGTCCCTAAGTTTGCAGTGGGTTTTACAGCAGCCATAGGAAAGTAGTACAAATGGTCAGTGCACTAGTTAGCTTTTCATTGCTGTGACCAACTTAGAGGAAGAAAGGTTTATCTGGCTCGTGATTTCAGAGGTTCAGTCCATGGTCGGGCAGGCTCCAAGGCAGAAACCGTGGCAGCAAGGCATGGCGGAGGAATGCCACTCAACTCATGGTGGCCAGAAGCAGAGAGAGACAGGAAGTGGCTAGCAACGGATATAGTCCTCAAGGCTATAAATAATCCTCCACACCCCCAACAACCCACCTCCTCCAGCCGTGCCCCGCTTCTGAACCTTCCTGCATCGGGGACCAGGCTGTCAACGCATGAGCTTTCCAGGGAACATTGCAAACCCTGATGGTCAGGGTCATCGAGACTCGACACCTGACTGCCACCTCCAAGCCACAGGTGTAGGAAGCATGCCATTAAAGAACCCCAGGAAGAAGCCTCCTAGCTCTAACAGTGCACTCTTCTCGACAACAGATTCTTACCATTGTCTACCTTCACACACAGTCCATGCCCACAACCACACTCACCTCATCTTGATCCCACTCCAACCACAATGAAAACCAGGGCCACCCACGTCCCTCACTCAGGTCTCACCCCACACTGAACCAGAGCCCTTCTCCTGGGGGGCATCCCGGTGCTGTTTTAAGCTTCACCACACATCTACCAGTTACTGTATGGTGTTAGTCCTCACACCCAAAAATTCTGGGAGGTGGGCTGCCTGGGGTCCAGCAGGGGAAGCAAGATGTCTATGTTAGCTCCTGCTGCTGTAACAAAATGCCACAGACTGGGTGGCCTAAACAAAGTCTGAGATGAAGGGACCAGCATGGCGGGTTCTGGTGAGGCCTCTCTTCCTGACTTGTAAACAGCTGCCTTCTCCCTGTGTCCTCACGTGTTCTTTCCTCTGTGCAGGTGGAGACCTCTGGTGACCCTTACTCTTCTTATAAGGACACCACCAGCTCTATAGGATTAAAAGCTCCATCTTAAAAATAAATAAAAATAAAAAGGGCTGAGGGTATATAGCTCAGAGGCAAAATGCCCCTGGGGTCAGTCCCTAGTACCAAGAATAAAAATAAAAAATAAAGCTCCAGCCTTATGACTTCATTTAGCTTTAATTATCCCCTTAAGGCCCTTTGTTAAAATGCAGTCATGCTGGAGGTAGGGATCTGACTTCAGAATTGGAGGGAGGGTACATACTTGTCCACATCTGTTCTCTCTCTTTTTTTTTTTTTCTTGGTGGTACCAGGGATTGAACCCAGGGGCATTCTACCTCCAGGCTATACTCCCAGCCCTATTTTTTATTCTTTATTTTGAAACAGGGTCTCACTAAGTTGTGGAGGGCCTCACTAAGTAGCTGAGGCTGGCCGCAAACCCGGATCCTCCAGTCTCAGCCTCCCAAGTACTGGGAATAAAAGCGTGCGCCACCACGCCCAGCTTACATCTGTTCTCAAATTATCACAGTGTGCCTATTGTCTCAAGGTCATAAAATGACTGCCATAGTTCCAGACATCCCAAACCACACACCAGCCTCCCCTACAGGACGAGGAGGAAGCAATACAAACGAGCCACACCTTTACCAATTTCTAAAGGAAAACTTTTCCTGAACCTCCAAGATTCCTTTTCATCTCTCATGTCATGTGTGAACCTACCTGCAAGGGAGGCGGGAGAACGAGAACTCACTTTTTCAGTGTCTCAGGTAGAAAGCAGGTAAGAGCTAAGGGGCCTGGGAACCGCATCTGCCACCAGATTACATAATAAACATGAATTGAGCACTTCCTGTGTGGTTTATCTTCTCCAAGTACACTATTATCTATTTCCTAACTTGATCCTCTCAGTACCCCTATGAAGTAGGGACTATATCTCCACTTAATCAAACTGAAGCCCAGATAGGTTGAGATACTTGCCCAAGATCACACAGGCAGAATAGGGTAGCAAAGGGCAAAAGGATTTGAACTCAGGCCAACTGGAGAGCCCGTGCCCCTAATTACTACCCTATGCTGCCTATCTCGGGGATGGGGACAGGTAGAGTCCCAAGGCCACACCGACAGTGACCTACCTCCTCTAGCCATGCCCCACCTATGAATTCGCCACTATCAACAGAGGTGCATAGATACCTGATGTGCTCATGCTTACCTTGGGCAGAGGATGGAGAAAGCACCCAGGGGCAGCTGCAGAGCCCTGACAGCTCCAAGAGAGCGGGGAGCAGCCCAGTCTTTGACCTCTGACCCCTGCTCACCAGCCTGAGGAGACTGGAAGGGCTTCCTGTCCCACCCAGTGTTGGCCTTGGAGTAACGAAAGTCCATGCTGCTGGCACTCCATCGCTCTGGCCTCCCCTCTCCATCATTATGCACCTAGAGAAAGGGCCACAACCATCTCCATCATTCATGACTGGGTGGTGGGGGGCGCTTGAAATGGCGGGACACCAGCCCAGGTAAGATTCTCTCTTCCTCACCAGGCACTGAGAGGCGGCTTCCAGCAGAACCACAAGGCAGGTGCCAGGCCCCCCTCTGGGGGTGACTGACCAGCTGGCTCCCTACCAACGCCCCTGGCGATGTCCACTTCCAAGACTGTAAATACACCTGGGAAACAAACCCCCTCCAGCTAAGCCTGTCTCTTGGGGGAGGGGCTCTGTGTCCACGCTTCCGATGTTACATTCATCATTACGTTTGTATTATATCCTGCATGCTTAATGAATTGACTTGGGCTTAATGTAAACCATGCCACGACTTTCATTGCTGTGTTTGGCATATCTGCATTTTGGGGTTTCCTGAGAACCTTATAATCTGGAAGTAGCCAGGCCTCTCTCCAACTCAGAAAACCCTGTCCAATGCCCACACATGGCAGCGTTCACAGGCTGCAGTCCTCCCTCCTCTGGAAGACACGGGGAAGGTGTGAGCCTAAGCAGAGGTCCCAACCCTGGTTGGGGAGCTTTAAAGAACAAACACTGTAACTCATGTCCACGTCTTGTTCCCAGCACAGGATGAGGTGAGGCGATTGCGGCACTTCTTCCAAGACCCATCACATGGTCCAAACACGAGAAAACACTGGACAACGCCAAACAGAGAGACATTCTACAAAGTGCTTTACTCTTCCAAAGGGTCAAGGTCACGAAAGACAGGCAAGTCAGAAACACTGTCAGGGACCAGAGGAGTCTAAGGAGACATAACAACCGAGTGCAAGGTGGTGACGGGACGGGATCCTGGGACAGAAATGGACACTGGTGAAATCTGAACAACATCTGGAGTGTAGCTACTGCTACTGTGCTAACCTTAATGTCCTCTTATTAATCAAGGGACCCTGGTTACATGACATGTTAACATTAGGAAAAAGTAAGTGATGGGTCTGTGCTATCTTTGCAACTCTACTGTAGAGTTGCAACTTATTTCAGTACAAAAAGGTAAAAACAAAGCAGGTTTGAAAAGTGTTTGGCCTCCATTCAAATCAATTAAATCAGACGCTGGGGCATTTGCAGCTCTGCAGGTGATCCTGATGTGCAGGGATGGCCCAGAGTCACAGCTGAGTGATTCCAAAGGTGAGCGTGTGCATTGGAATCCCCTGGAAAAAGTATTAAAACCGACGGGTGGGCCGGGCCCACCCCAGAGTGTCTGGCTTAGTAAGTCTGGACCAGGGCCTGGGAATTTGCATTTCTTTTTTTTTTTTTTTTGCGGTACCGGGGATTGAACCCAGGGGCATTCTACCTCCGAGCTACACCCCCGGCCCTATTTTTTATACTTTATTTTGAAACCGGGTCTCACAAAGTTGCAGAGGGCCTGACTAAGGAGAGAGAGAGAGAGAGAGAGAGAGAGCTGAGGCTGGCCACGAACCCGGATCCTACGGTCTCTGGTCTCTGCCTCCCAAAGTACTGGGATTACAAGTGCACCACCACACCCGGCCATGGGAATTTGCATTTCTAACAAGCTCCCAGGTGAGGCACAAGCTGCTGGCCCAGGACCACAGGCCCTCGGAACCAATGATCTAGGTCCTTGCAGCTCAAAGTGTGGTCCCTGGGCCAGCAGCAGCAGCATTACTGAGACTGGTTAGAAACTCAGGCTCTCAGGCCCTGCCCAGGCTCACAGAGTCAGAAGCTGCACTTTAACAAGATCCAGGTCATTGGCTTGCAAAGGAAAGCCCAAGAGGCACAGCTGTAGAAGAACGTGCAGAGAAGCCAGGTGCAGTGGTACATCCCCGTAATCCCAGGACTTGGGAGGCTGACATAGGAGGATGGCAGGTTCGAGGCCAGCCTCAGCAACTTGGTGAGACTCTCAGCAACTTAGCAAGACCCTGTTTCAAAATAAAAACTAAAAAGGGCTGGGAGTGTGGCTAAGAAGTAGAACACGCCTGAGAACACAGGAGCTGAAATAGCAGGGTCGGGGCAGCTAAATACCCACACTCACCAGGCTTAAGACTCTACCCTTCCCTCTAGTGCACAGGAAAGAGAAAAACCAGAAGGAACAGCAGCGGAATTCAGCAGCAATGAAGCCGGGGGCAGAGCTGGGAGAAGGAGCCTTCGTGCCCCAGCAGTGCTGACCAGGGCCACGGTGACCCGGGAGCTGGGAGCTGGCAGAGACAGGCTTCACAGGAGCCAGGCAAACTGGGCCAGGAGGCTCTGACTGCAGGAAGATGGGCGTCACAGTCACAGCCCAGGGTGCCACCCTCACTCTTCAAGGGCCAGTCCCACCCTTCCTTCAGAAAGGGACAGCGAGCCATGCTGGGCTTTGCTCCACAGGAAGGAAACAGCAGGGGAAAAGAGGAAGCAAGGAGGAAGAAAGAGGGGAAAGGACGGGCAAAAAGAGGTGAGGAGAAAAAGGAGGTCTGTGAGCAGATGGCTCTTTACTAAAATGTTTGTAGACTTGAGGCTTAGGGTGCGGGGCCTCCTACAGGTCCCTTTGGCCAGGAGCAGTCACCGGCCATGGCACCAGGTCACCTGTTATTCAGGTGTGTGAGTGTGTGTGTGTGTGTGTGTGTGTCTGGTGTGAGATACTGTGGGGATTGAACCCAGGGACATTCTACCTCCAAGCTATGCCCCCAACCCTTATTTATTATTTTGGTTTGAAACAGGTTTCTGAGAGTCTAGGTTGCTGAGAGTCTCACTACACTGCTGAGGCCATCCTTGAACCTGCGATCCTCCTGTCTCAGCCTCCCAAGTACTGGGATTACAGGCGTGCATCACGATGCCCAGCTTCAAGGCCTCTTGTTAAACATGGGTCCTCCCACCCATCCCCAAAGAACGCCATGGCTCCCCCAGGCCAGGCTGCCAGGAATACGCCACTCTCTGGCCCCTTCATCCTGGTGGTTACAACCCTGCCAGTCCCCAGTGCCCGGTTCAGATCCGGCTCCCGCTCGTGCTATTCCTCTCCTGACCACTCTCTGCCCAGCCTCTCTCTTCTCACATCTGCCTGCACCAAGGGCCATTTCAAACTCCCCATAGTCCTATCCCCAGGATTAGCTCGGGTGCCTCTTGGAGCCACTTTTGTTTAATAAGATGCCATTAGACACATTTTCTAAGCTCTATAGCAGTGGCGGGAGGGCCCCAGAGAGCCTGCAATGCTGAAACAGTCCATCTCAGACCCTGGGAGCAGACGAGGAACACTGCAGAAGTTAACTTCCCTGGCAGTGAAGGCGGCGCCTTGTGCAGGACGCGGGTGTGTGCAGCTTTTCAAATGCATGGACTTCAACATCCCGGAAAATAACAGTATGCAGACAGTCTCCATGTCTGCATGCTTATCTAGCACCTGCTATAAGCCAAGACATCTACACACTGGACACAGATCTGAGAGGCACTCAACTCAGGCAAACAGACCACCCAAGGAGCAAGCAGAACCTTTATCTATAGTACTGTGGAATCAAACAAAGCAGCTGTGTGACCACAGACAAATTACTAACCCTCTCTGAGCCTTGGTTCCCACCTGTGTAAGACGAGGCCAATGAACCCTCCCTCAGAGAGCTGATGGGGCAATTCAATGATGTAACGCATTTACAAAGCCCAGCATGGGCTCTCACACGGGGCGGGCACTTAGTGAACATTAGCTCGCTCCCCCTATATTGAAGCTTCCCTGTACCTCCAGGCCTCCTTGCCTCCCCTCTCTCCCTGGCTAACTGTTCTGGGTGCTGGGTCTATGGCAACGCGGTGATGCAGAGGAAGCCAACCATTATACCAAGTAACCATTACCTTGAACAGAAAGGACATTTATATTTACTTCGATGGCTATAAAAGACACCATAAAACAGAATATGCAGCACGCATCCTCATGATTAATAACAGATCTTGCAAATTATTCTCGCAGGTCCCTCGGTACAGCCAACTGGTCACTAAGAACAATTAATTCTTTCAGAAAATAAAAGAATTGCAAATCGTGTCTGATCACTAGAAAATCTGCTTGTTGTAATATGAATAAAGAGGAGAGAAACAAGGCTCAGATTCAGGGTTTTCTGCCCCTGTGAATGGGGTGGTGTAAGATCAGAGAGACTCAGCTATGCCTGCCATCTGTGCATATGGGTGCTGTGGGAGGTAGAACCTGCCAAATGGGGGGGTCTTGGAGACTGTGCAGACACAGGAGTTAAAGCAGGAGTTTGGGGGTATCCCAGAAACAGGAGCAGTGATGGTGTTCGGGGGAGGTACATCACTGGGAGTGGGCAACAGGGCAGAAACAGAACTGGAACAGGTGACACTGAGGTTTCCGAGTGGAAACCTCACCACCTTGGGTCAAGGTTTCCGCAAGACCTGAGTCTCCAAAAGGCCTGGGTAGAATCCCAGACCTGAAGCTGGGGGCACTGATGAGAGCCAAGGGTAAGTCAGGAAACAATTAGAACAAGGCAGGCAGCCCAGGAGATAGGAAGGAGGTAAGAACCCAGGGAGGAGCAAAGTCTGAGGTTTCAGCTGAGCCTCTGAGCTTCTCAACTCCTCCAATCAAAGTCTCAGATTTGGAAGGAAAGAGAAGCCTCCAAGAAGCAGGACGTGGTACCATAGGGGAAGGAGTCCTATAGCTTTGGAAGGATCAAGAACAAGAGGCCAAGCAGAAGCTCCTCTGGGCACTCGGTGTCCAGGTCCACTGCGGGCCAGCGTGGATTCGCTCCCAACCTAGAATAAAAATCCCACCAGCCAAGCCCTGACTTTATTCTCCTCGGTCTTCGTAGAAACCCTCCAGGAAGTAGCAACCAAGAGTTGCTATGTGCCCTTGGCAGGGGCCAGGGGCAGTCTAAGTGGGCATGTGGCTGGGGTCGGGTGGGTGGCAAGTTATGATAGACAAACCCTGCAACCTTTATTGAATTTATTTGTTTTACTGAAACACAGTAAATAAAATGCCAAAGAGGTCACCATGACAGCAGTGAACCCGTGGCTGCCTGGAGCCTGCTCTCAGAGGGCAAACTTGCTCAAGTGTGACACCTCTGTGGAGTGACATGGCAAGGAGAGGGGACTTATCTCCATCAGGTTCAGAGGCTATTCTCAACTCCAACAAAACCAAACCTCCTACAAGTTAGAGGTGCCCTGGGAGGCACACATGGTCCATCCTGACAACAGAATGAGCTAATGGAGGTGGGGAGCTTTCTGAACTAACACACATAGTAGAGTGGGGAAGCAGGCTGCTGCATCTTCTCCCTGGAGAAGAAAACCATCCCATGGTACCTGTTCCATGGACCCTGAGACGAGGGTGCAGTACAAAGAGAGGGACTCCACAGGTGCAGTCATGGTGCCCATACAATGACCCCAACACCACAGACCACATGGGACAGAAAGGGGGCCACTGGGTGGAGACAGGGAATGAGGGAAGACTGAGGAGTGAAAGACACCATAAAGGGTAGGGATGAGAAGTGCACTCAGTAGAGAGCAGGGAACAGCCAGCTGAGCAGGGCTGACACCCAGCTGGCCAGCCTCAGCCCCTTCACACGCAGAAGGAATGCATGAAGGTCGATCTGCCACAAGTTAAAGGCCTCGCTGAAAGAGATCTCAGTCCTTCTGAAGAATGAACAGGTATTCTTCCTCTTGTGCCTGGAGGAGGGGTAAGAAAAGAGAAGAGATAAAGAGGTAAGAAACACCTGCTCAGTACCATTAAGAAAAACAAAAGATGGTGACTTTGGCCAACTCCCCAGCTCCCTGCTCCAGGGGACTTCTTCTTAGTTACATGATCATGCCACCACCCCATCAGGGTCTAGAGAAACTCAGATACTCCAAAGCAGTTTTTCAAATAAAGTAGAGTAAGCAAAAGCAGTTGTTTCAAAGGGCATCCAGGGTCTAATAGATCTATTGGGTAGAACATTCCAATGTTTCTTTTTCCAAGTGTATAGTAATTATGTGCCAATCCAGAATCCCCCAAACTCAAATATAATCAAAGACTTTCCAAGATTTCTGAGAATAAAAATCTCTTAGGAGCCTCATCTGGTGGTCCTGGGAGGCTGGGACCATTATACATTAGCCCAGCTTAATTCCTTCTGTTCCAAAAAGGGACACAATAAAAATTAGGGTTTATGATGATGATCTATTCAAGACTTCACTTCCTAAACCCTCAGAGGACGAATGAATCATGGTCAGCCCTTTCAGTATGCAGTAGATTTTGCTGTAATCTAATTTGATATTTAATAGCAGGTACATGATATATGTGGTCAAATCTCAGACAGTTTTCCAGAATGACCTGCCTAGGATGGACGGGCTCCTCTCTGGGGTGAGAACATTCAGCCAGAGCATGGCCCTTCTGATGCATTCACCACACTTGGGGGCCTAGAACCCTCACCCCTTGGGAACAGTCTCCCTGAGGAAGCACTCTTCCTCCCTCAGACCTCCAAGGGTGCTGAGCCATGTAAAAAGGTCTGAGATTCTGACAGCCTGCTACCCACACCTTCCCAATTTGCAGTCACACCTGCAAGAAAAAGAGGACAGGCTTTGCTGCCTGGCTAGTCCTAGGGAGCCAAGTTCTAGGACCAGTTAGAGATGGGGTCATATCAGGGCCCAGGGGACACCTGGATGGGGATGAGGCTCTCAGAAAACCTTTCAAACTTTATCAAGGATAAGAGTCACCTGGAGGGCAGGACTGGGAGGGTGAAGTCCTAGAATCCGCCCTCTAGCAAGCACAGGTGACTCTCTGGGCCAACCAAGGGCACTGCCCCAAGGCATCCCCAGATCACCGGAGCTGTTTTCTGCCCCTAACTTTCCCTGTAGGGAGATCAGGGGATTAGCAGGCTCAGTCGGGGCCCCATGGACTGGTGGGGGGAAGCAGAGGCAAGCAGGGCCCGCAGGGCAGGCCAGGGAACTGCGAGGGCAGCGAAGGCAGGAGGCCGCACTCACCGGGCCAGCGCCCTGATGCAGCACCGTGACATGTCGAGGAAGGAGCTGGCGCTGGCACGGGTGCCCAGGGCGGCCTCGATGCTGCGCAGCAGGTCGTTGGTCTTGAAGATGAGTAGCATCTGGCGCGGCACGTGGTTGAGGAGCTGGCTGATCTGGGGGAGGTAGTTGGCTGCGTTGTTGCGGATCTCTAAGTCCTAAGGCGGCAACAGGGAGACAGAAGCAGATAGTTGGTGAGGGATGCAGGCCCAGGGTGATGAAGACCTGGGAACCTGTGGCCAGAAGGGCTGCAAAGAGCTCCAGGCAGGAGCTTCCAGCACAGCGGTCCTGACAGTATCAGGAACACTCCCAAAGAGAAGTCCAGCACTGGGGCTTTGTAGCCTGGTGACCTGGACGGAGGGTCTCAGCCCAGCTCCTAGGCAGGCAGGCACAAGATGGAGCACAGGAGCAGGTCCACAAGGGGCCAGGTGACTCTCCAAGGCTTCTTCACTGGCCACTCAGTTCAGGCTGGGCCCAGAAGAAGCCCTCTAGGCTGGTACCGGCTGAGTCATGACCCCTGCCAGCCAAGCCCAGGCTGATACCATCCATAGTTCTAAGCTCCTGATCCCAACCCAGTTCTCAAGTCCTGCCCCACACCCTGCACCATATCAACCCACCTGATGCCCACATGCCCCTGCAGACCAGTGTACCCTGTGCTGGGGCCAGTCTCATCCTGCCATTGCCCCAGGTCCTGATGTCCCAGAGTGGGATCCAGGGCTAGCCCTCAATGCTGGTCAGCCCCACAGTCCTTACTCCCCTGCAGTTTAAGTGTGGGGCCCGGATTCCTTCCTTCTCTCTTCCTAAGCTCTCCACGGGTCTAGGCAGGCAACTATGCCCAGAATCCAGGGCATGACAGTGTGGCACTGATCCCTTTTCAGTCTCCAGAAAAATGATGACAATGACAACTGTGGTGGTGGCGGCCAACATGCTTTGGGCATTTACTAAGTAAGCTGGGCACTTGGAAAATGCTTACATGTATTAGTTTGTTTAATCCTCATAACAACTCTGTTGGGTAGAGTGTACTACCCCATTTAAGATGAAGAGCAAGGCTGGCAGTGTAGCTCAATGGTAGAGCTCTTGCCGGGGTTCTGTCCCCAGCAATGCAATCAATCAACCAGTAAGACGAGGAAACTGAGGCACTGAGAAGTCAAGTAACCTGCCAGCTGGTAGGTGGTGGTCGGGATTCGACCCGGGCAGTGCAGCCCCTGAGCCCGTGCTCTTGCCATCTGACTATGCAGCTCTCCACTCCACAGCAGGGCTGCGGGACCTGAGCAAGTCCTGTCTCTCTTGACTCTGTGTCCTCACCCAAGACTGAGGATGCTCACACCCTCTGTGCCCACCTCCCAGCAGCAGGGAGAGGGTCATCAGAGATAAGGCACAGGGAGGTGTGCAGGCCAGTCCAAGTGCTTGCTAGGGGCCCAGCGGTGCTGCCAGGCCTTCCTACTCAGCCCTGTTCTGCAACAGAAGAACTCTTGGTGCTTCCAGGAGCAGGAGAACACTGCTGATAATCAAGTCGCTGAGAAGCTTGAAATGTCCCCCAGACAGGAGCTATCAGGGTGGAACATCTCAACATAAGTCAGACACCAAGAAACTGTGCACTGTCACAGTTGCAGTCACCCTGCTCCAGCACTAAGGCCAGACCAAGGCCCAGCTCCCCATCAGGACCCCTCTCAGCAAGGTCAGGCCTAGCCCTGCGGACAGCCCCTCTCAGCCCAAACAGAAAGCAACTGTGCCCCCAGGGTGTCTGCAGGGGTAGCTCTCACAGCAGCAAGGCCGACAGGCTTGGCCATATCCTGATGGTGGATGTCTGGAACACACCCTTTTGAGTGCCTGTGGTCATGCTTTGTGGGGACTGAGAGCCACTCGCTAGCCCCAGGAGGATCTTGATTGCTCTCAGCCAGTGGTGGCTCTGAACACTCATCCCCTTGCCAAGTGATTGGTGTAGGCAAGGACACGTGATTCAATTCTGGCCAATGAGACACAAGGACAAGTCTATTGGGGGACTTCTGGGAAAGGGTTTCTTGCCCATAAGGAATGATCCATAAGAACACATAGCCCCTGATTCCTGCCTCTGGTCATCACTGAATGAAGATGTGAAACTTGGAACTGTCACTGTCATTTTAGAATCATGAGAGGAAAGCCAAGAGAATCATGGGAGTGAGCCCAGAGCCCCGAGTTTGTGGATCTGCTGTGTTAACCAACAGGACCCACAGATAGAGTCCATGTCTCCACAATGCCTGTCTCCTAGATCCAGTCCCAGGACAGCAGCAACCTTATAGAAAGATGTGCAAGCCAGGAGCAGTGGCACACACCTGTAATCCCAGTGCTTGGAAAGATGAGACAGAAGGATTACAGGTTCAAGGCCAGCCTCAGCAACTTAGCGACACCCTGTTTCAAAATATAAAATAAAAAATGGCTGGTGGCGTAGCTCAGAGGTAGAACACCACTGGGTTCAATCCCCAGTACCACACATACACACAAAATAAGATGTGCAAGACAGGGCCCCTGCCCTCCACGTGCTTGCTATGTAATTAAAAGTTCATATATACAGACAAATGAGAGCTCTGCAAAGGACTGTGACATGCTTGCCCCATGAGTGACAAGTGTGAAGGGTTAACTTGACAAAGGCGATGAGGAAAGGCTTCCTGGAGGAGACTTCTTCAAAGGACTGGCACTTGCTTAAAGCCAGGCTTAATGAATGAACAAGAATGCAAACACAAAATTCTACCTTAGTTAATAGAGATATCATTCACCAAGTACCTACTATGTGCCTTGGGGCCTCATTTAACCCAGTGGCTTTAGATATCATCTATATGCTGAAGACTCCCAAATTTATACCCCGAGCCTGGACTTCTTCTTTGAGCTCCAGTCTTAACTCCTCAGGATGTCCTCTGCTCAAGAGAAATGTTGACTAGCCCTATCCCAAATATGTTCTTCCAAAGTTTCCCCTGTATCAATACGCAGCAGCATCCCCCACCCAATAACTCATCCCAAAAAGCTATGCTGCAACCTTGACTCCTCCCTCCCTCTCCTCCACACCCAATCCTGGAGACAGCCCTCTCAACCCCATCTCCAAAATACAACCTGGCTCTACCTGCTTCTCTCCGTCTTTGTTGCCACCAGTGTGGTCTAAGTCCCTGTCATCTCTCAACCTGGAGGCCTGGCCTAGCCTCCTAACCAATTGCCCTATGGCTCATCTCATCCCACCCCAGAGAGATGCTTAGAAATATCAGGTGTGAGCATCTCCTTCTTTTTTTTTTTTTTTTGTGGTACTGGGGATTGAACCCAGGGGCATTCTACCTCGGAGCTCCACCCCAGCCCTATTTTTTATTCTTTATTTTGAAACAGGGTCTCACTAAGTTGTGGAGGGCCTCATTAAGTAGCTGAGGCTGGCCACGAACCCAGATCCTCTGGTCTCAGCCTCCCAAATACTGGGATTACAAGTGTGCGCCACCACACCCGGCTTAGCATCTCCTTCTTCTGCTTAAAGCCTGTCAAAGGCTTTGCTTTGTACTGAGAATGAATCTGAACTTCTCTCCATGGCTCATAGGCCACGTTATGCTCTCCGTGCCTAGCACTCCAATTCTTTCCATTCGACCAGCCTCTTCACCACACTCTGGACCATACCAAACTCTCTTTCCCCCAGGACTCAGCATGCTGGGAACACCTCCTTCAAGCTCTTCCTGGGGCTGGAGCCTTTCTTGTCCTTTGCAATGTAGCTCAAATGTCAACTCCTCATCAAGGGCTTCTCTGAGCACCACCCCACCCCCTTACTCACGTCACCCTGCTTATTATTTCCTCCATGGTACCTTTAACCTGTAATTATTCCACTTATCTGTTTGTTCACTTGTTTACTGTCTGTCTCCTTCAATCAAAGTGTAAATTACACAAAAGGCCTGTCTGTCTGCTGGTCACAGGATCCTTAGCGGGAAGCCCAGGGTCCAGCAAAAGCAAATGTTTGCAGAATGAATGAACTTCAGGAATGGTGGGTAGGTAGTTTACATGCACTGTCAGTAAGACAGAAATCATCCTCCCTACCATGGCTGCTTCACAAGAGAAGGAGACTGTCTCTCTCCTTCTGAGATGATGGGCATTAAGTCCGGGGAACCCAGAAAAGCAGGAAGCTCAGCTTTGCCACCCCGCTTGCTGGAGGATGATGTCAACTTGGAGCCACATGGAGCCAAGAGATGGAGAGATGGACTCTTTGAGACAGCATTTCAGACTCTGGATCCAGTCGTTCCTAAAGCTGTCCACCACCAAGCAGCTTGCAGAGGAGCACCCCAAGTCCCAGAGTGGTGACAAGAACATCCAAGGCCATACCTTGGTGCCAGAACCAGAGCCCCAGCTTTCTGACAGCATGAGCAGGACCCTGTCACGTGCAGCGAGCAGAGGCCTCAGCTGGAGCCCAAATCTGCCCACTGCTGAGATACAGGCCAGTGTGGATGGACCTGGAGGCCAACAGAGGGGATGGACAGAAGTCAGTTCCATGAGGGATGGAGAAGCCTCTTGAGAGAGCCCACCGTGGGCCAGGAGGAGTGAGCTCGCCCCGTAAGCCTCCATCATTCATGGGCGCAGAGGTGGGTGGGAGTGTGGGGAGCAGGTGTTCCCAGGACCTATCTCCCAGGTACACTCCAGAGGACTCCTGTCTAGGTCCGTGGAGAAAGAGGCAACGAATAAAGACAAAAGAAGCTGCTTCACTAAAAGGTCTGCAGGACAACAGGATGGGCAGCTCTGCTCGAATCCCACATGGGGAAGCGAGGGGCTCTCCCCAATATGGAACCTGAGGGGAGTCATGTGACAGAGATGGTTCCGGGCAGGAGACAGTGCTGCCAGACTCAGGAAGGAGATGACCCCTGAGGATGCCCAGAAGACCTGGAGGAGAACTCGGAGGAAGCCTGACATCTCGTGTCAGCAGGGTGGAGAGAGCCACAAAAGTCTGGGTTCTGATGGCCACATGACCTTGTTTCTGCTCCAGGCTAATGAGGCCTGGAGGGACACAGTGCGAGGGACACAGTGGGATGTCGCTCCCTTTCCCTCCTCCAGCCAGGGATGCCTCTCCTTCCCTCCCTGCTTCTCATCCAGTATAGCTCCAATTCTCCCCCTCCCCACACATGCACACAGCCCACCACCCAGCAAGGTGAGACCCTGGGTTGGGAGGGGTTCGCAGGCCATTTGGAAAGAGGCGGCAGGAGGAGGGGACCACCTACCTCAGTGGAAGTGACCGGAGCTTGACTGATGCCCCTGTTGACCGAGTCCCACGACCGGGCAGTCAGCATGCAGGCGAACAGGGGGTAGAGATCCCCAGCTCCCAGGCGCTGGCTGTACTTCTTCACCTGCTCCATGTCTGTCCAGATCAGAGACTGCCACAGGTGGCAATAATCCAGGCGGAATTCTTCAGTCAGAACCTGTGGCCAGACAGCGGTGGTGGGACCTGTGCCTCCTCTCCCCACCAAAGGCCTAAGCCCCTGGCTGGCCTGACCACAGCAAAGGGGGTCGATGAGGACCGCAGCTCCCTGGGGTGTCTGCATGTCCCCTTAAGTTCATCCATCCGTGAAGGCCCCAATTCAAAGTTTCTATAGGTTGTATATCCCTCACCTGAAATGCCTGGGACCAGAAGTTATCTTAGATTTCAGACTTTTTTTCAGATTTTGAAATATTTGCATATACATACAATCTTGGGTATGGGACCCACATCTAAACAGGAAATTCATTTATGTTTCATATATACTTTAAACACATCATCTAAAGGTAATTTTGTATAGTGCTTTTAATAATTTTGTACATGAAAAAGTTTCATGGTGTAGAATTTTCCACGTGCTGTCATGGTGCTCAAAAAGCTTCACATTTGGAAGGGTTGTAGATTTTGGATTTTTCAGATTAGGGATGTTCATCCTGTATTTGACAAGCCTTGCTTTGGAGTAGCAGAGACTGCTAATGACCCACCCAAATCTATCTTCTCCTCTCCTTCCCGGGTACAGGCTACTTTCCCAGCCTCCTGTGAAGTTAGATGTGGCCCTCTGCCTGAGCTCTGATCAATGGCACGTGACAGAAGCTCTACTTCCCCCCAATCATTCCCATGCATGCTCAGGGGCGCTCTCTCCTCTGCTGCTGGCTGGCAGCACCATCGCCTCCAGGAGGCCTGGGGAGCCAGCCCTGCAGACCCAGCCCTGCAGACCGCACCACACCCAGGACTGGCGTGTGAGAGAGCAATTAAACTTCTGCTGTGTCTGGGCCACCATTCATTCAGGGACTGTGTGTGACAACAGCTAGCCTAACTTAACCTGATGCAGCCTGCTTCACCAAGCCTTCCAGAGGAGGCCAAGATTTGGGGAGATGGAATCAGGGTCCTGAGGGAAGGAGAAGACTGTTGAGGAACCGCCCAGCACCATCTGCCTGGGGGAACTGAGCCAGGCCTGGGCTCCCGATTAGCGGTGAGCTTCCCAGCCTCCAGCCGGGAGCGGTGGTTCACCTGGACCCATCCACCTGGACTCCAGGATTCTTGTTCTGGAGAGAAAAAAATTTCTTATTGTCTAGGACACATTTGGTTGGGGAAATATCCTCCCTGATACAATGTTGGAGGCTCTCTTAATTCATGTATATATGTGTGTGTGTGTG